>JAJONR010005360.1:0-55297 GCA_029582245.1 Solanum etuberosum | reverse complement strand
CTAGAAAGAAGGTACTCACTAGGCATTGTCGGCCGACTGAGCCAGAGAGGTTAAAACACTATGAAAAGATATAATCTAGACAGAAACACAGGTCAAAGTGAATATAAAGGATACCGAAAGTAAATCTAAGTTCTACTAAACTAAAATTAACTTGACCTCCATAAGCCCATAAGGTACACTCCTGTGCATGTTTATGGAAAACCCGAAGGATCCCTATAAGCCCTAAAGGTACGCAGAATAGCTAAGTCCACTAAGAGAAGAGTACCACAAACCTAAAATTGGTCTCCTTGTCTAAATAACCATCGTATCCAGTAGACTCCAGCCCAGTTCGCAAGAGTGACAATCAATCTAGGCTGCCCAGCCAACCAGTCCACTCCTAGGGGCGTAAGCTGCCCAAATAGAAAGAGAATAGGTTCGGAACCCTGTACACACAAATGAGATATGAAAACTAATTAAAAATTACATTTTGGACTCAATGGATCAGACTGAATTTCCATATGAGGTCATCTTGAAAGCATATGGGTCCCATACCGAACCTAATTTCAAGCCAAAATCCACAAGGGAGCTCTGAATTAGCCCAAAGGCCTCGAGATCCAAACAACGAGACGTTCTAGACCAAACACAACCTTCCAGAGCTAACAGAGCTGGCACATTTCTCATCAGAGCTCGTCTACTCAAAATTTTTAAAAAATTCAAACTTAGGTCTTAACTTGGAAGTTAAAATGTCTAATCGCACACACTCGTACTGAAAGTCTTGCGAGTCACATCAACCATGCTACTAGCCCAATTTGACCCTTATAAAGTTGATGAAATTGTAAGAATTGGATTCTAAGTTCATATCTAAAACTTTTTTATCCAAAGTGACCGTAAAAATTTCAAAAGCTCAATGACACTAAAACATACATATAAATCAATCAAATGACCAAGTGATCAAATTGATAGGGCCAGAAAGTCATAAAATGACATGGGATCACTTTAAGAATATTTTAAATGATGAACAGGTGATGCCACTCAAATTGACGATGCCTCCAACAGAACTTATCCCCAAGAGAGGCTCTTGAAGGCAACCGCCACACATCATTGGCAAAAATAGCAACTGGCTCATCCAAGAAGGTAAAAAAGTCATCCAACTCTACTTCATCGTACTGAAGCACATGAGACTCGTTAAGAACATACCGGTGCAGCCATAAAACATGAAATAGTGGGTGGATAGCTGAGAATATTGGAGATAGAGACAATTCATATGTAACCTCACCAACTATCTAGATGATCTCAAAAGGCTCAATATACCCAGGGCTAAGGTTTCCCTACCTCCCAAAACTCATCACACCCTTCATGGGTATACATCGAAGAAGAATCTATCACCAACTGAGAACATCAAAGGCCTACGATTATCATAAATTATGTGCCTACTCTAAGCTCTCTGAAGCTTGTCTTGAATCACCCTCACCTAGTCCAATGCCTTCTAAATCTAATCCATACCATGCGGTCTAAGCTATGTACACTCAAGCTAACCAACTAGAGAGTTACAATGCTTACAATATATATAACACCTCAGAACTTGGAAACCCAAAGTTTTAAAAAAATGTCTCCTTTTGAGCTATTGGTTGTGTCCTACCACCCCAATCTATGGTTTGTAAATGTTTTTATGGGTCATAGATGGCACTCGGCATGAGGTTGACTTTTTTGAAATTTTAAGTTTCTGATATTTGACCTACGAGTAGTCAGGACGAGTCGTTGGAAGTTTGACGGGTAGTAGGATGGTTGCGTAGAACGGTTCCAGACTTAGTAGAATTGTGTGCTGAAAATTGGGAGCTATGGAATGGGTCTATGGATCGTAGGGAATTCGATGACTCGTAGAAAGATCACATGGGAAGTTGGGTGATTTGGGTTTCTAAAGTTTGTTCTATGGTTGACCAGTACATGCTGTAGAAAGTTCTGAGGAACGTAGGTCCCAACCGTAGAAATCATCCATCAGTTACTTCTCAAGGATATTTGGGTATTTTCCTATTGATTAAATTCCTATATTATGTCGTTTTACCGCTATTTATATGTCCTATAACTGCCTTTGTACCTCAAAATATCCCTCATCTTTCTCATTCACTCAAATCCCCAAATCCCCTATGAGGTTTTCTTCAAAAATTCTCTCTCAAGTTAAAGGGTGAAGAATCTAGGGGTTTCCAAATCAAGTACTGTTTTAAACTTTTGCTTTTGGGCTTTGAAGAGCAAGATATGTAGGGTTTTTTCAATGGGTTCCATTCACTTATTGATCCCCAAAGATTTCTCAATTCTCCAAGTTCAGTTTAGTCAAATTGATTGGGTTTTCATTCAATTCTTCATAGGTTAATATTGTGTTGATTCAACTATTCAATTTTGATCTTATTATGATTGTTTTGACACAATTACATGCTTTGTTATTGATTTCACATGAACCCATACAATTTTCAAGATTTTGACTATAAACTCTTAAAAGACATGGGTTTATGAGGAAGCTATGAGTATATGAATGTTATTTTCATGAGAGTTATACATGATTTGTGAAAAGGAATATTTTATTAGCTAGGTTTCTCTAGGATGATCATCAATGAAATTTTGAAAGGAATTTCTTACACCTTTAGGAATCATAAATGATCAATTTTTTTCTCACACATGCTTGATTCTAGATTTACGGAGCTATTATATGATGTTTTAAGCTTGGATTAATATGGTAATTATGCTTTTCTATGTATGATTATATGTTTATGAATATGACTATTCCATTGGAATTTAACTTAGAACCAAGAGAGCTTGAGGTGGAGGATCAAATAGGGTAGTATGTAGTAGCAACCTCTAGTTCCAAACTACATGCCCGTAGGACTGTCTTAAATAACCTAGTTATTAGATCCACAAAGAGCATATGGGTCATCATACAAAGTTCTATCATGGCAAATAGACTTTCCCTTCTCAATGTGGGAGTTACATCAGATTCCATTGTATAGCTCGCATGGTCTATTGTCAGTTAAAATTAATATCCAAAAAAATTAACAAAGTTACTTTCAAAGGTTTTGTGAAGCTTTCCTTATGTTTTAAGATGTATTGACTATGTTCATGATTTATGATTATTCTTTTATTGATGTTATATTGTTTAGTCGGGTCATGTATATCATTCTTTCGATTATGTCCCCTTCTGATCATATTTCATGTTTTATGCATTTCCCTCATAGTTAGTACATTCCATGTACTAATGCATACTTTTGTCTTCATTGTTTCACTACTGTTGGGTCTGACAAACTTCCTCCTTCCACTCATGACTGGATTGCATAGAAGATTGAAGACTTGATGAGTCCTCATGATCCAAGGATATTGTCACCTTTGCTCTATTTTTTATATCTTTAGTTTTCACATGTTGTACGTGATGTATGAGTTTCGTCCTGATAGCTTCTTGATATATTAAAATTGCTCGTCAAGATTATGTTTAGACATCTATTTTTATGTCAAATGTTTTCATTATATGAGATTTCCTGCTTTTGTCCAATATGTTGTGTGGTATGTATGTCATCTGGCTTGTGTAGGACCTCCCGGGGTCTTATACGCCATGTCACGTCAAGGGTGTACTTTGGGTCATGACAAAATTGGTATTGAGAGCACAAGGTTTTATAAAAGGTTCTAGGATGTCTGAGAAGCGGCGTTGAGTAGAGGCTTGTTCATAAGTGTGAAGCGCCCCACATTTATGAATAGGAGGCTACAAAGTGTTTAGGAAACTTCACTTCTTTCATTACTCTAAAGTTGTGACATAGAGTCTATTTCTAAAAAAATCCCTCTCCTAAATATTGTCCAATGATTTTTAGGACATGGCACCTCAAAGAGTTTATGTGAGAAGAAATGCGGGTGAAAATGTGGAGCCCAAGGTTCCTCAATTTCAGGTTGATCCTTTAAGACTCTATGGCACGACTTTATAGAAATAAAGTCTATGGCATGACTTTAGAGTAATCAAAGAAGTGAAGTTTCCTAAATGGATTGTAGCCTCATATTAATATATGTGAGACAATTCACACTCATGAAAAAGAATACTCGACGCTGCTTGTCGGACATCCTAGAATCTTTCTAAATCTTGATGCTCTGATAATCAAGTTTGTCACAATCCAAAGTACACCCTAGATGTGACATAGAATACAGGACCCCGAGAGGACCTAAACTAGCCCCTTGACATAAGCATGATGATAACAGTTTAATATCATATCAGGAATCGAAATATAAGTGTGAAATACTAAACTATGTTTGACATAGCCTTTCTAACATCATAGGAGTGGTTGGAATGTAACCCATATATCACATGCAAGTCTAAAAAAGAAAAGACTATACGAGAAATAAAGCATTAGTGGTTTTCTCCTCAGAGAATAAGGACTCACGAATCCCCCGTTCTAGTAGAACATACCAATCTAGCCACAAGACGGAGGAGGAGCATCACACCCTATATTATAGGATAATATAGCCACAAGTATGCATAAGTACATTAAATAAGCTATGTATTGAGAAATGCTTAAAAACACATCCATGATAATTTTAGGAACTTTAAACATGATATGCATGACCAAGTAAAACATACAAAAAATCTTTAAAGAATCCATGATTCATAATCAAGGTCAATGGACACTTAAAACATAAGGAAGGCTTTCATAAAACCTTTGAGGAAAATCTTGTTTATTTGTGGGACATTTACCATTAACTGACAATAAAACCATGTGAGCTATAACGTGGAATCTGATATAACCCTCACACTAAAAATGGGGAAACTACTTGCCAAGGTAGAATTTCATCACATTCATTCCTAATTGCTTTTGTGGATCCACTAGCTAAGTCATTGAAGACAATCCTATGGGGGTACATAGTTTGGAACACGCCAATTGCTACTCACGGAAAAACCTCTAATAGCAGTATGGCCTCATTTCCAAACTCCTCTCGGTGATAAGTAAATACCAATGGAAAAGTCATAATCATATTCATATAAAATAATTGGAATGACATAATTAAACTACCCCATTTCTTAGGTTTCTAAACTATCCCCATTTCATAGGTTTCTAATCTTCTAAATGCATACTTCTAACTCTGGGCACTTCTAATATTGGCTCATAACTCGTACTATCTTCTGGATTAAAGTACTACTCAACAATTTTAGAACAATGCACCCTCTTAATAGGTATCACCTGAAATAAAGTTTGGAGAAGAGAATCTGAGAGCATATTTTGCATATAGCATGAACGCACGATTCATATGAATAAGGGTGGGCACTCTTTCGAATCAATACACATAAGCACACTAATGGTTTTCTGTCAAACCCCTCTAAGATCTCTTGACTTTCTGAAGACTTTTTCTGAGAGTAAATCATTGTAAAGGATCTGGGATTCGCTATTTCAACCTCCTTGATTATGAGGGGTAGTCGAATGGATTTAAGAAATGCATGAGTCTAAATAAGTTCCTTATGACATAGTTCTATTATACGATTTAGAATATGAAATAAGAAAAAACTTTTCTTAAATATCTGTAGTCCCTCATTTAAAGAAGTGGGGGCCTCACAACCATAAATAAGCTCCTATTGACACGCTTGCATAGACACCATAACACCACCTTTGGTGGAGTCAACCAACCGAACACCTAATTGGGCCAATATATGAACATCTCGGACCAACTCCTTCTTACCATCCTGAATATGAGCGAAACTACTGATAAACGCTCAACTACCCCTCATCCAATACTAGGTGTAGGCGATCGTAATCTAGTATAAAACCCAATGAAGAGTTGGGGTCGAACCCACAAGGAGCGATAAAAGTTCAAATTCAGTTACGAAGATATAAACATGGTCTAATTGGTTATAGAAATAGAAATTATTGAAAATATTTAGATAGATCGAAGGGGTTGACAACGAATGTCAGATGGTGGTGTTTGGTTTGTCAATTAGAAACTACAACAATAATGAAAACAGGGGAAACAAAAGGTAGAGAGGAATTCTCGGGGATGTGATCGATTATATGCTAATTTCGCTATATGGATAATTGTAATTTACTAACAATTGCCGAATCTCAGTGGGTAGGATAGACTATAGATGCAATATCTTTCTCTCGATCAAGCGAGTTCTATCGAACCTCGACAAGCTTAGCACTATAAACAACCCAATATCTCAATTTATCTACTCTCTCGAGCTAGATAAGTAGAATCGAGTTTAGAATTCACTCTCTCGAGCTGAATACACGACAACCCAATCACTACAATCATCAATTGAAAACCTTAGTTCTAAACCTCTTTTTCAAGCATGCCAGAACACTAAGTTAGAATTGCATTTGCAACTACAATTCATAGATTAATACACAACTATTAATTAAACCCACTTAAAATAAGCATTTAAATCAGTAAAGAACAATATCCATAAGCTAATTAAAGCAAATAATCACATGATCATACCCCCAAAATTGGGATTTTAGCCACACATCATAAAAACGAAGAAATGATTACCAATTATGTTGTCCATGAACTGGGTAATGGTTCCCAAATCTCTACAATGCTTCAAATCAACTTAATTCAAACACCCAATTGAAAATTGCTCAGAACCAAGTAAAACAAAGTCTCCAAACCAAAGCTCTAAGTTCTACAATGGAGAAATTACTCAGGAAAAACAACTCTCTTCAAAACTGCATTTTAAAATTAAATTTATAGTTTCCCAAAATTTGGCCTTCAGGACCATTAGGCGAAGTAAGTCGAGCATCGCCGACCAATTCGACGACGCGCCCATTGCTCCATTCCATCATCGATTATCCTTAGCTCTTTATCCTCATGGTTCTGTGAATTTAGGCGATCAGGATCGAGGTCACCGATCCGTTCGGCGGTACGCCGACTGTCCATTTCAATCGCCAAGAAGGTTCTTCCCCAGGGCTGTCATGCTGGAACTTTTGGCGAGCTAAAGAGCCACTCAACGGCTCACCGAGTGGTCTTGGCGATCACTAGGATTTCCTTTCTTCAACTTCTTCAGCTTTCTTCGCTCCTCTTTTCCCAGAAATATCCTTGCCTTGCTGCTTAGCCTTCATTGCTGCAAATAATCACTTTAACATCAATTGAGCATAAATTAAGCATTAAATATAATAAAACTATGAAAACAAAGCCCTAAATAATTTAAAATCTCAGACTCATAGACTACAAATATTAACCGACCAAGAGCATATTCCACAACATTCGCTTTGCTGGGTGATAGAGGTCACTCATGCCATAATCCTTTAGTAACTCAAGCCACCTCCTTTGGAAAATATTTAGATCCTTTTGCTTAAACACATACTGCAAACTTTTGTCGTCGGTAAATACATCAACATGAACATCATATATGTAATGCCTCCAAATCTTTAAGGCAAAAATAAGTACCACGAATTCTAAATCATGCGTAGGATAGTTCTTTTCTTGAATCTTAAGTTGTCATGAAGTGTAAGCAATAACTTTCCCATTCTGTGAAAGAACATACCATAACCCAACTCTAGAAGCATCATAATAAACCACAAATCCATCAGATCCTTCCGGTAATGTCAACATAGGAGCAGAGGCGAGTCTATCTTTCAATTCTTGAACAATCTTCTCACACGCTTCATACCATAAGAACTTAACCCTCTTTTGGATCAATGTCGTTAATGGAGAGGCAATCGAAGAAATAACTTCAACAAACCTTCTATAGAAACCACCCAAACCAAAGAAACTTTGAATATCCGAAGGGGATAGAGGTCTAGGCCTACTCTTAACCGCATCCATTTCACTTAGGATATACCTAAATACCTTTAACGGAAACAATGTGACCAAGAAAAGCCACGAATCTCAACCAAAACTCATATATACTAAACTTTGCAAGGATTTGTTTGTCCTTGAGGACTTGCAACACAATCCTCCAATAATCGGTATGCTCATCTTCAATCCTCGAGTAAATCAAAATGTTATCGATAAACACAATCACAAACATGTCAAGGTATTGTCTAAGCACCCTTTTCATCTCATACATAAATGCGGCCGGAGGATAATCAAGTCAAATGATATACCCAAAAACTCATAATGACCGTACCAAGTTTGAAAATTCATAATTGGAATGTCATCTTCCTTCACCCTCAATTGGTGATAACCCGACCGGAGGTCAATCTTAGAAAAGTAACCATCTCCTTGCAGTTGATCAAACAAATAATATATTCTTGGAAGAGGGTTTTTTTTCTTAATAGTAACCTGGTTCAATTGCGGGTAGTCAATACACATATGAAGTGAACCATCTTTCTTTCAGACCAACAAAACAGGAGCACTCCATGTAGAGATACTTGGTCGAAAGAAACCCTTATCCAACAAATCTGTCAATTGTAATTTTAACTCCTTGAGTTCTTTCAGAGCCATATTTTAAGGAGGATTAGAGTTTCGTATCTAGGAGAAGGTCAATACAAAAATATATTTCCCTTTCATGAGGAACACCGGGTAAATTATCAGGAAACACTAACGGGAACTGATTAACAACGGGGACAAACTCAAGAGTAGGGGTTTGGGAATCCATATCCCTAACCCAAACAAGATGGTATATGCAACCCTTAGAAATCGTCTTTCTAGCCTTAAAACAAGAGACTAACTGACCCTTAGGCATAGAATTTCCCCCTTTACACTCTATGATAGGTTCATTAGGAAACTGAAACTTGAATACTCGGGTTCTACAATTAATAGAAGCATAACATGAATGAAGCCAATCCATACAAATAATAACATCAAAATCTAACATATCAAGCTCTACAAGATCAACATGAGTGACTCTATGGGATAAGGAGATGGGACAATCTCTATCAATTTCTTTAGACACAATAGGTTCGTTAGTAGGAGTAGAGACAAAAAAAAAGGTCTAAGAACACCATTGGAAGAATATCAAACCTCATAGCCACATGTGGCGTCACAAAAGATAAGGTAGCACCGGGATAGAGCAAAGCATAAAAATCAAAATGGAAGACTTTCAACATACCAGTAACCACATCGAAAGAACCCTCTTTCTCATGACGAGTTTGAAGTGCATAACATCTGTTTTTCTTTTAACTCCCACTAGAACCTAACGAAGGGTAAGGTTGAGCCCGTCGATAATTATCTCCTTCATTTTTAGCGACTGAGGGAAAATCCCTCATTTTATGGTCCGTCTTGCCAGCTAGGCATTTACCCTCATGCTTTCTTTCATACCTAGCACAAGTAGATAACGAAGATCCATCACAATTTCCTCCTTGAGGCTAAGGGTTAGACACCCTATCTTTGTTTAATTTAGGATTCAGAGCATTGGAGGAACCTTGACTCGAAAACCATTTTCGAAACTTAGGACAACCATGTCTATCGGACCTTGAATGTTAAAAGTCACCATCATCGGTCTTTGCCCTCGGTTCCTCCCTAGACTTATCCATAAGTTTCTCCTCTTAAATTTTTTGAGCATGAACCATTAGGCGAGAAATTTCCATAACATTGATGAGTATGGCAGTACGACATTCTTTAACTACCATCTCGGGCACTCCCAAAAAAAATGTACTCATTCTTGCCCTAGGATCGACAACCATAGTAGGAGAATATTAAGAAAAATGCATGAACTTCAAGTCATACTCCTTCACACTTATGTTTCCTTGACAAAGGTTGATGAATTCAAGTACCTTTTCCTCCTTCATCTCTACGGGAAAGAACCTACAAAGGAAAGCAACCTTCAACTTTTCCCAATCAAGAGGACCCGGATCAACCGCCATCTTTTCCTTCCATTTCCTGAGCCAAATATGTGTAACAACCTTAAGTTGATAAGCGGCCAATTCCATTTTTTCCACCAGCATCACTCCCATGATTTTCAACACCTTATACCCCTCATCAATAAACTATTAAAGATCTTCCTCAACCTTGGAACCATGAAACTCCGGAATATTCATTTTAGTGAAGTCTCTCACTCTAGTTGCTTCCATACCCACATTTGGGTTCACGGGGACCACAACCTCCCTATTGGGTTGAGCCAACACTTGAAAAGCAACCCTCAATTCCTCATTATTCACTTGCTCTCCCAAAGGATCGACCAGAAGTTGAGGAGCTTCTTGAGGAGCTTGAGGATCTTCTCGTTCCACTTTCTCACCCGCCTTTCTTCTATTATATGCCCTTCGAGTGGCCATATCCAGAAAAGCAACAGATAGGGATTAATAGAGAGACATATAGAATTAAACTCTATCACACGACATTAGAGTAATGAAAGAAGTGGAATTTCCAAAACATCTATAGTCTCTAATTCATAAATGTGGTGTGCTTCGCACTTGGTAACAAGACTCTACTAGACGTGGCTTATGAGACATTGTAGGACCTTTCTAAATCATGTGCTTTGAATACTTAGTTTGTCACGAACCAAAGTACACCCTAGATGTTATTGGCGTATAAGACGCCGAGAGGACCTACACAAGCTACTTTACATACATCATACAAGACCATAGAAACAAAGAGTTCAAAAGTAACATTTCATATAAAAGAGTTTGACAAAAAGTAGGCACAAGTATGTGTTAGTACATGGAATGTAGCAGGTATGATAGCAATGCATAAGAGTTATAAATCATGCTAAAAGGCCTTTATATGACATGAAATGACCAAGCTAAATCATAAAATAACATGTTAAAAAATATAAGTCATAATCATGGTCAATACAAGCTAAACATCTTTAAAACACATTTGAGATAAATTTAGAAAGTAACCTTCATTCATTATTGTGGGAGATTGACCTTTAACCGACATAGACCATGGGAGCTATAATATGGAATCCGGTGTCTACCCCACACCGAAGAGAGATGTCCTTACATTTCAAGGTAAGAACCATAAAATTGAGCTAAAGTAGATCAACTAGCTAATTTATATCTAAGACAAACCTATGGTGGCACACAGTTATAGGACATGGGTTATTGCAGCTTGTCATCTTGGTGCTAAGCATAAATCCCACGGAATAGTTATTAATACTAAATCTTCTTATTAATCATGGAAAGACACAATCAAGTAGACAATCTAAGTTAGAGTTCATTAGAATAGCTCCTTAATCATGATTCAACTTAAGTGAGAAAACCATTCAACCTTATAAATACTTTTTGTGAGAAAACCCTTTGACAATGATGTTTTGAGTAGTGTGTGAGAAATCCTTTCACAACAACAACAACCAAATCATTTTTTTACTATGAAAGAAACATTAGATTATTTATATCAATTTCATAAAGAAATATACATATATTCATATATTCACCTTATACAATTCATAAATTTCATCATGTGATCAAAGCCTAGATATCATGGATCATGCATGGGTTCATGTGAATTCAACTTGAAAACATGTAATTACTTCAATCCATACAGAGAAAGATAGAAAATAACCAATTGAATCATAATTGAAAATAAACCCATGAGATTGAA
The DNA here is from genome assembly GCA_029582245.1 of Solanum etuberosum. NCBI lineage: Eukaryota > Viridiplantae > Streptophyta > Magnoliopsida > Solanales > Solanaceae > Solanum > Solanum etuberosum. The sequence continues at coordinate 43,876 of JAJONR010005360.1, read as the reverse complement.
TAAAACACTAACTTCAATTGGAGAATTCTAACTTGTAAAATTGGAGAATTTAGAAACCCTATGGAGGAAAGGAATCCATAGGTGAATACTATCATACCGTCATCTCAAAATCCCACAATGAATGGTGAATTTGGAGAGTTTATCTTGAAATCCTAGACTTCTTCTTCAAGCTTTAGAGCGAGAAATTTTGGGGGAAGAACTTGGAGGGATTTGGAGAAATTTGGAGAATAATTTAGAATAACTAGCCTTTAGGCTTAAAAGATTTATATAGGGTCTAGAATTAGGATTAAAATGACCTAGTTTAGTCATTAATCAATTAGGAAAAAATACTAAAAATCCCTTTAAAAATAACTGCCAATCACCATCTACGGTTGGATCTATGGTCACAAGTACTTCTACGAACCGTTCTGGTCCAGCGAAGAAATTGATCAAAGACTCTTAATTTGGCGAGCTTTTGACGGAACCCATGTGTAGCTCGTAGGTATTTCTACAGACCGTAAATGCTAACCATAGAAGCCAACTTTAAGCGTTAAAATTTCACTATGTCGGCAGGTCACGTACGAGACCTAACGACAACTCGTATATGGAACAACGGGTCTTCCTATTGAATCATAAAAAGGGTACTCGGACTTTTTTTGAAAAAAATATTTTCTCTTTACCTACAGTTTCCACCTACGGCCTGTAGAAGCTTCTATGGTCCATAAGTTTGTCCAGTAGACAAAAACACCAGCCCAAAATTGTATTTTTCCTTCTTTTCTGAATCCGAGGTGCTACACTATTAGTACTTCTTGTGAATTATGGATCTAAATTGCATAGTCCGTGTAAGATCCCACATCAATTGGAATTTAAAAAGGAAAATCTGCATAATTAGACATACTTCACTATCATATATATTATTATTACTTATAATTTCAAAATATTACGTATCTTACAACTATTATAGAGTTTCCTTCTTATTTTACACTCCGATAGATGTAGTTTTGCTACCAGGTACCCAAAAAAGGGAGAGATCAGACCGAGATTACAGAGGTAGGTGAGCGAGATTTGTATGTATCCCAAGTACATGTGAATAATACTAGATACACACTAGATACATATATCTATATGTATCTGAAGTGATTCACATGTATTTGGGATACCAGATACATGGGCACTACAAGAAATATGATATTTTGTGATGACCTTAAGTGGTGACACATATAGTTGCCACTAAGGTTTCGTTTTTTGTGGAGACTTTATATGGATATGGGCCAGAGAGTGGCGAGAAAAATGAGAGAGAGGGAAGGGATGCGAGCGATATTTGATGTTATCCAAGATGTATGCAAATCCACTTAGATTCAATGTATCTATAACAAATTACACCTAAATTTGATAACATGAATTCGAGATACATATATCTGGAAAATATCTAGAGACACAAAAAATTGATAATATTCATTATAAAGCAAACTAAAGTGTATATATAAGTAATTAACTTCTAAACTATTGGAATTTATGTATGTTTCCCATTTCAAAATGAGTTTTAGGACATTGGGTCTAAATTTAACTTCAAAACTTATTTTATACGGTCGTGTCCGAAATATTGAGATTAATCTTATATTTGTGTCAATACATCTAATCCTTATATTTTGTAGTTCTAATTGTATTTGAGTCTCATTTTAGTAAACCTCTAGAAAATTCCAAGAGTTTAACCTCTTAGACTTGAATAGAATTGAAGTTTGAACTTTTCTTTCCTTCTTAGACAAGGAATGTATGGCCCATGCCAGGATATGCCCAACATGATGGGAGGTTTAAAAGGGAGGAAAAAAAAGTATTTTCTGTATAATCTAGGTGTAACTGAAATGAACTCGTTACACACTCAACTCTATTCTCTTGCATGAACAAAATGGATTAACTAGGAACAGTTCCACAAATACCTGCAGCAAAAAATACCACGTCTTAATAGGAAAAAAAAGGAGCTCTATAACTCTAGGTACTCTTGTCGTTTCTCTACGTACTCAGATGGAAACCAACCTGACTTTCCTTGGTATTCTTCTTCTTACAACCCTGATTAAGTCACATGATTAAAAGATGAAATTGCAAAAGAGAGGCACTCTTCATTTCAACATCAGAGTCTATTTTCCTTTGGGGAGGAATGCGAGGAAGATCATAGGGAAACACTTCTGGAAAAATCATTTATAATTGGAGCTAGCTCAAGAGTAGGGGATGTATGAGGTTCCTTTGTCTATCGTCTCAGATAGTCAGGTTGCATGAGGTTCCTTTGTCTATCATCTCAGATAGAGGCCCTCAGTTTACCTCTCATTTCGGGAAGTCATTTTAGAAAGGTCTTGGTACCCAGGTAAATCTCAGCACAACATTTCATCCACAGACGGATGGTCAGGCAGAGCGTACCATTCAGACCTTAGAGGACATGTTGAGAGCTTGCGTGAGTGACTTCAAGGGTAGTTTGGATGATCACCTTCCTCTTATAGAGTTTGCCTACAACAACAGTTACCATTTTTGTATTCAGATGACCCCTTATGAGGCATTAAATGGTCATAGATGCAAATCTCCACTTGGTTGGTTTGAAGTAGGTGAAGCAGCATTGATTGGACCAGATTCGGTTCATGAAGCTATGGAAAAAATTCAGCTCATCAGAGATAGGCTAAAGACAGCCCAGAGTCGTCAGAAGTCCTATGCAGATGTGAGGAGAAGAGACTTAGAATTCGAGGTCGATGATTGGGTTTTCCTGAAAGTGTAACCTATTAAGGGGGTGATGAGATTTGGAATGAAATGGAAGCTCAGTCCGAGGTATGTAGGTCCTTACATAACCCTTAAGAGGGTTGGAAATTTTGCATACGAGTTTGAGTTGCCAGTAGAACTAGCAGCAGTCCATCCGGTCTTTCACATTTCCTTGTTGAAAATATGTGTGGAAGATCCAGCATCGATAGTGCCATTACAGAGTGTGGCTGTGAAGGACAGTCTCACCTATGAAGAGGAGCCAGTTGAAATTTTTGATCTTCAGGTTTGTAGGTTGAGAAATAAAGTGGTCACTTCAGTGAAGGTTTTGTGGAGGAGTCAGTCTGTAGAGGGAGCTACTTGGGAAGCAGAAGCAGACATAAAGGCCAAGTATCCTCATCTCTTTCCTTCCAATTCCGTTTCAGCTTCAGGTAATAGTTCCTCCGAAGTCTCAGTTTAATCTTGCGTAAAATCAGTCTCAGTATCACGTTCCCTCAGTTTTACTTGCATTTTCAGCATATTTGCATGTTTTTGGAACTCAGTTCAGTCAGAAATCAGGTTCTAGTACTTAGTGGTAGGGTGTGCATCTCCTTCCCCCTTTTTTCCAACTAGTTTAGATTTCATTCGAGGATGAATGTTCCCAAGGGGGAGATAATGTAACACCCCGTATTCAAAAACAGATAAAACAACAGATTTTCAGAAGTTGCAGGTTCCACTGAAGGGTGCCACCTACGGACCGTAGGATGAGCCACGGACCGTAGGTGGTGTCCGTGGTTGGATACCCCAACTCCACTCAGAAAACCCCAGAAAACCCCGACACACATCCAGGACCTACGGACCGTAGGTGGGACCATGGTCCGTGGATCGTGGTCCGCTGCTCCCACCCCCAGATGCCAAATGATGCCTGCCAGGACGAACCGTCGGTCAGGCCCATCGTTGGCCCCGGCAACTTTTAAGTTGGGGTCATTTGGTCTTTTCCCCTATGCATTGGGCACCTAAACTACGTTATTTAAGCCCTAAACTACGTAGTTTTGGTAAGTTTAAGCCTAGTAACTTAGTCAGATCCTTCCCTAATCGATCATTCTCCAAATATTCTTCAAACTTAGAATGAAGAGAGGAGAAAGAGTCGACCAAGCCCTTCCAAGAACGCATCAAGGTTTCATCAGTTGCAGCCCCGAAATCGAAAGATTTCTCGGTGAAATTCGTCACCAAGTATGTAGAATTTCACTAGTGGATCCCTTTCATCTACTAGGTCCCTAGAATTCAGTCAGATTCTCTATTCCCTTCGTATTATCTAGAACTACGGTTTGCTTTAACTTTAGAAATTGTTGTGATTTAGCTGTTAGAATGTTCCAAATCAGATTTTCATGTTGTTGTAAAACCGTTGCTTAGTTCCTTGCATGAAATTCAGAACCCTAGTTGTGTAGATTCGTTTAGTTCATGAATTACACTAGCTAGGTCACTTTAAACAGATATACATTGCTCAGATTTCGAATGTTTCATGTTCAGTTATAAATGTTGCATTCTCAGATTTGCATGTCAGAATATTGAGCTATCCAGTATAATTATCTTATGATATATTTTCACATTTCTAGTTGGGAGTAGTCTTAGACCGAGTGGACTAGGGTTCATCGTACCCGTAAAGTCCCAGAACTACGTGCCCCGTAGGTTTATAACTCCCTTTTGTGGGCATTACATTTAGTGATCACGCCAGACATGCCTCTATAACCTTGGCAAGGTATATTTGGTCGTCTCGATGGGGCGTTTACATCAGACTCCACATTTAGCTCACGTGGTTTTATGTCGGTTATTAGTAGCTCCTACCATCAGACTTTAATGCATTTGACCAGGTTTCCAGTTGTACTTCAGTATTCAGTTTTAGCATGTTATGTACTTCGTCATTGCATTCAGTTCAGCTCATTTCAATATGTTTCCAGTATTTTCCAGCATGTTCAAATTATATTATTGCTTAGTATGTTTTGTTCAGCATTTATCCTATCATGCATGCTCAGTACATTCCAAGTACTGAAGCATACTCTGCGCTACATCCTTACATGATGTAGGTTAAGGTACTCAACATCCAGACCACCCATAGATCAGATCCCGATCTCCAGTCCAGCAGCTTCAATGGTGAGTCCTCATTCTTTGAGGACGATAGACATGTTCCTTTACATTCAGTTTTTCGTTTTAGTTTCAGTTTTACCAAAGTTAGCTGGGGGCATGTCCTAGCATCTCTAGTCAGTTAGAGTCTTATTTCAGACATAGACAGATTCATCTTTAGCTTTTGAGTTATAGTTCAGTATTCTAAACTCTTTTTCAGTATTTATATATTCAGACTTAGATTGGGTATTCCCCATCATGTAGTTTATCTCATGTTTTAAGCTTCCGCATAATATCTATGGTTCAGTTGTTTAAGTATGCTTATGATATGCCAGCTCAGGGTTACCTTGGGGTCACTCATGATCCTAGGTTCCGTGTTTACGTCCAGGGGGTAGCCTCGGGGCGTGACATAAATATTGGAGAATGAACACACATAGAAGTAGCTTGACAATATTTTTAAACCATGGACAATATGAGGAAGATTATTATCATTGGAGATTGTACACCCTCACATTTTATCTTTTACCATGAGGATCACTAAGAGATCTCACTTGGTTGGTACACAAAATATAGGACTTCATGCCATAAAATATGGAATCTAATAGCCTTACATACCGTGTCTCCCGACCAATACTATATAGTACCATGAGTCAGCCTTTCTTTTACGGCGTTGATCTGCAATAATGGCAAGTAACAAAGCTAATATTAACCTCTAATAAACAGGCTTGGATCACTTCGACTTACCAAAATAGTAGATGGGAAGCAATCTCGTGACCTAACTACTAACGGGCGTTCTTTTCACAGATTCCTTTATCACTATGTTAACAAACCTTATGACCTTCCCATGAGGTCATTCGACACTACCTGTGCTTTACCACATCCAAAACAGTAAATACACACATAACAGGCAGCAAGCTCGCACAACCGACATTTCAAATTGTTTATCTTTGTTTCTTCCCAAAAACACTTCACTTGACATTCTCTTAAGGCTAGAAAATACTAAAAATTATAATCTAAAAAATATATAGGTTACGTCACAATTGGGTCAATAGGTCAAGTAATGTACCACTATAACGTTATGTCGAACACCTAGCTGGCATAAAGCCCTACAACTTTTCATAAATGGTGTTTCACAGCCCAATGGCCACATACTTACAAAAACCACTTTTAATGCCATATATAGGAACAAAATCTTGCCATTTACAACTAATAAGCCTAACAATCAGCCAAGTACTTCTCAATACATCACCACATTAAAAAAGCCCCATATATTCCTATAGTAATCTATAAAACTTGGACTCACAGCTTCCGATCATTGTTTCAATAATTTGTAGTAAAACACATAGTGAAATTTCACACAATCTGATATATATAGTGAGACAAATATGGGGCAGAAACCTTACCTCAAATTCTGTAAAATTGTTCTCTTCACTTGTACTCCTTAAAGAGTTTTAATTTCCCTTCATACTTGAACCGAATAAGAAGAGAAACTATGTTAATGATAAAGAAAACTTGGGCAGGCAACTTAGGGAAAGGTCTTCCCCATATTTAATCATGAAAAATATGAAATCCTAATCTTTCATGGAACAATCAAGCTAAACCATAGTGTTTCTTGAAGAACCCATGGAGTATTTTTGAGGGGGCTTTGATAATCATTTAAGCAACTCAAATGTAAAACTAGGTGATGCACCTCCTTTGATTAAATATATTTAGCTAAGGTAGATGATGCAACTAGTTGCTCTTATTAAGAAGGTCAAAAAGTCTAAGTAGGTGATGCACCTACTTTTCACCTACTAGCTTAACTTAGTCAAGCAAGCACCTATCTTATTTTATCCCATTTTCCAAATTATAATCCTTCAACTTAAACTTAACACTCATCTATAAACATTAATAATAATTACCACCAAACTTCTCGAGGTTAAATACTTTGATAAGTATTAACTTAGTCGTATACATGTTGAAATGTACGAGGTGTTACATCATTCCCCCTTGGATTATTCGTCCTCGAATTAGTGGTGTAGCTCAACATAATGTCAACTATGTCATATCTCTAAAAATGTTTTTAGAATTTCCTTTATAAATGAGACTATTCAAAACAGTCTACTTACTATATACAAATATATAAGCCTCACACGACATTTAAACAACAGAAGCATACTATATCGTCAAATAAAAAGTAATGCTCTTCTCGCGACATATTTTCAGGTGAAACAATTCTATATAGTATGACTTGCCTTTATCTCTTTTTGTTTATACACTAGCTTGATGTGGGATTTTTTAAAAATGTAATATCAAGTATGAAGTACACATTTGGACTTATGACGTATGACTAAAATATCAAATGAAATGATGTTAACAAGTAACTAGGTGATCCTATTAACAAGTGAATAGATGCATGTGAACCTTATAATCAGGTAAGGAATACAAGTGATTTCAAAATCTCATGAAATTTTTGGAACAATATGGATTCTTGGACTTTGTAAAGTTCTTCAATTCTCAGGTGGCCTTTTTAATCGCTTGGACTCTTACACAACACTCTAACGGAAACTACATTCTGAACATTGAACTTTCTAATATATTAATGAAGGATATACAGTAGAATTTTCCCTAGTGACAAGTGCTCTATGACTTCGATACTATAATAAGTATGGGTCCCCTAAATGTTAACACTTCATAGACTGCGAAATACAAGGTGTACAAGATATATATCTGGAGGTAGCTCTACCTTAGGCCTCTTGGTCAATTCTTTGTATGTTAAGGCCCAACACATCAAGGGCACAACTTTCTTTCTGTCCAAATCTCATGAAACGTGTAATAGGTGTACTTTGTAAAAACACATGATTTCCAATGCAATACTCTATCTTTTGTTCCTCACATCTTGATAGGGAGCCATGTTTGTCCAAATCTCATGAAACGTGTAATAGGTGTACTTTGTAAAAACACATGATTGCCAATGTAATACTCTATCTTCTGTTCCTCACATCTTGATAGGGCACCATGTTTAGCCATTCATCTACATGGACAAATAAGCTATCGGGTATATAATGTAAACATGTAATCTATGAGCCATGTGACATATGAATATATGGTCTATGAAGCATATCATATGTAGAAAAGTTATTTATGGTATATGTGATCCATGAGCTAGTAATTTATAATGTCTATAACATATGAAACATTACTATATGATGCTTATAAAATATGAACAAGTGATTTGTAGCATGTAATTGGTGAACTGGAACAAGGTCATGTGAAATATATAACAAAAGCGAGATCTTTATTAAGAAAACAACACCAACATGAAAGTATTCCATGAAATTTGTAACAAATGGGAAAATAATCCATAATAAAGATAGGTCATGTAGCATGTACAACCATATAAGCAACTAGAGCCTTTTCAAATAACGAACATCCTATAGAAAGACTCTATCAAATCGTAAGTGCAAGGACACTACTGCTAGTTCAATCTCATGGCTGGTGTAGTTCTGCTTGTGTTTGTTTACTCATCATAAAGCATATGCAATTGTTCTCATGCCATCTTCTAGTGCTGAAAATTCTTCTCATCGATATTCAAACCATAAGAATGGGATCCTCTTTGAGTTGATAATAATCTAATGTAAGAGACATCTTTCTTTCATACAAATGATGCAAATGTATTTAAGGAACCACACAACGTGAAATATATCTTCTATTGAAGTGACCTTTCGAATGCACTCTCTATTTTTGTAGGTATTAATACTAAACATAAAAATTCAAATCAATAGAATAATGACTTCTATCTCTAATAAAAAAATTGAAAAGTTTTTTTAGACAACTTTTTTGGGTACGCCATTGCAATTAGTTAAAGTTAAAGAATCGATTTCGCTTTCTTACGTCACATACTTAATAACCATTCTCTATAATAAGGGCACAATCTATGTCAATGTTTCTTCTCATAATCACATATGATGCCTTCTTATACTACCAAAAAACATAACTCAATTCATCTCTCTATTCTATAGTATTCAAATATTTTTCTCCTTATTTCATACGTAATCAATTGTTCTCTTGCTGGTTATTAATCTATGACATCATGTACTCTGAATATCCTAATAAATAATGGCTAACCCATCAATATTTTCAACCCAAATCTTTAATCATGCACTCCTATATAACGAAAAAAAAATAACGATGGGGCATTTATACTTTTATACAAAACAATTGAAACACTTATCATGTAAGTTTTCTAACAACCCAATGAGTCATTTAATTTAATCTATTATATGCATATCAGAAAATTCAAGTTACTAACATACACGGGATGCTAAATAAAAATCAGGGATCTATCACCCACTAAGAGTATCTCTTGCAAATAGCATTGTTATATGTCCTACCGAACTATGATAATGCCAAATCTTTTAACTAATACAAAGCCAACTCAAACACTTCTATTTTTAGTACATACATAATCCGAAAGATCTGTATACTACTAACAAAATACTGAATGTACTTCATTGAGGAGTCATGTTTCAGGAAATTATGGAATCAAAAACCAATCACATTCTTTTCATAAGCTTTATTATTAAATGATGCAGCCCATCTCTATGACTACGTGGTAGCCTATGAATTACCAAGCTATGAATTACCAGGCTATATCCTGGTAAAAAAAATAAAGATAATACAAGTGGTACAAATACAACTGTAGGTACAAGTAACATCAGCCTCTAAAACACTTTTTCTAAATTCTGAAAACATGAAATGTTCCTTTAAAGATTGTCTTTCGGGATATATTGGCCCCTGAACACCCTTGACATTAACCATAGTAGGCATAATCCTTATTACATAAATCATAGTAAGGCTAGATAGGGCTCAAGCGGGTAAGTCACAAGCCAAAAAAAGGACAAAGGAGCCTTCCACAGATCCCAAGATGGGACGTGAAGGGGACCACGATTTGTTAATATGCTCGTGAGGTTGTCTAAAACCTGCCCAGATAGGCTTCACCTTGGCGGACGCCCAGATGGAATCTGGTGAGGTTGACGGGTCGTCAAGTAAGTCATATCAGAAGGAGTTTTCCCTTCGTCACTGGTCAAGGACCAGAGACGTCTAAACGGCCCGTGAAGCCCCACATGGACCGTGAAGTCAGCCGTGAAGGGGGTTTGTCAGACTTAGAGTTTAGGGTCAACTTAAAACAATCATATCTTTTAGAAAATATGAATTAGGTGACCCATCACCTATCAAATAAAAGACTTCTGAGTTCTCTTTCCAACGCCACTGAGTTTTCCTAATTTCAAGCTCTAAGTAAAAAGTTATGCCCAAAATAGGACTTGTCGGGTAGAAATTCTTCACGACGGTGCTCTAGACGACCTGTTTAGGTGTCCTAGTGAGTCAATTCAGCAATTTTAAGTCAGGAGCTTTTGGATCTTTTCCCAATTATTTTAACTCAAAACTCTGTTGTTTTACCTTCTATCCAAAGCCATATATAATGATTTTTACCCCCAAAATCACCCAATTCAATTCATTCTCTCAAATTTCCAAAAAAATAACAAGTTCATCCTCCCAAATATTTCTCTCTCTAAAGTGTGAAGAAAAAGCTAGGGTTTTAAGTCAAGTCTCCAATTCTACCATTGAATTAAAGCTTTTGGTATAAAGGTATGATAGTATTCACCTATGGAATCCTTTCCTACATAGGGTTCCTAAATTCTCCAATTTTGTAAAGTTAGATTCCCCAATTGAGTTAGCAGTTTATTCAATTTCCAAGTGTTCCTTTCAATGTTGATTAAATTCATTATTTTTGATTGAGATAATTCCATGTTTTTAAGATGAATCCCCATGAACCCATGCATAACCCATGTTTTCTAAGCTACGATGATATAATGTGGGTTTGAACTATGAAAATAAGTTTATGAAGATATGCATGTTCTTTATGAAGTTGATGAAAAATGATTTAGGTTGCTTTGAGAGTAAAGCATTCATATTGTTATTGTTTTGAAAGGATTTCTCACATACACATGAAAATAAGATTGTGAAAGGGTTCTCTCACATAAAGGATTCTTAGAGTTGAAACATGTTCTCAACAAAACTTTGAATTGATATTTAGGAGCTATTATAATGAAACCTAGCTTGGATTGGCTACTTGATGTGCCTTCCATGGATGATAAGGTAAGCGGCGATTACCCATGCCTCATAATGATAAGACTGGCAGTGATTATCCATATCATCTTAATGATAAGAAAAGCAGTGATTACCCATGTCCTCTTAATGATTCGACAAGCGGTGATTACCAAGGTCCTCTTAATGATAAGAGAAATGGCGATTACCCACGTCCCATGATGATAAGACAAGATATGAATACCCATGTCCCATAATGATAGGAGAAGAGGGGAATACCCATGTCCCATAATAATAAGATGAGTTAAGATCAATGGAAAATCTCCAATTATAATGAAGTAAGGTTAGAAGTAGCTCATATGTGATTTAAGATGATTTATACTTGCATTGGCCATGATCACTATTATGTTTTCTAACGTCTTATCTTATGTTTTAAACTTGTTCTTTGCATGTCACGAAAAGTCCTTTTAGCATGATTTGGTTTGTTTTATGTATGGCTATCATACTGGGTACATTATTTGTACGAATGAATACTCTTGCTTACATTCTTATACAAATGTAGGGTTCGACGCTTCGATTTTGCATCCCCGTGGCTAGAGATCACTTTAGTAGATATTGAAGATTGGTGAGTCCTCATGTTCCAAAGACCGAGCTTTTAATTACTATTGTCTTTATTTTTAATTATTGTATGTGATGTACGGGTTACGTCATAATGACTCTTGATGTACTAGATGGCTTTGAGACTATGTAGACTTCTGCTTCATTTTATATAACTCATATGATAAGAAATGTCTTTTAAAATCTTTTGAATTTAATTATCTTGTATGATGTATATCATGTATGATGTATGCTAAGTGTCTTGTGTAAGGCCTCTCGGGGTCTTATATGCCATGTCACATCTAGGGTGTATTTGGGTCATGACAAACTTGGTATTAGGAGCATAAAGTTTAGAAAGGTCATAGGAAGTCTCATAAGCCACTTCGAATAGAGTCTTGTTCATCAGTGTGAAGCGCGTCAAATTTATTAATGAGAGGCTATAAGATATTTAGGAAAATCCACTTCTTTCATTACTCTAAGTCATGTGATAGAGTGTAACTCTATATGTCTTTTCTCCTAATCATGATCCGATTCTTTTCAGGATATGGCCCCTCGAAGAGTATACATTAGCAGGAATGCAAATGATAATGTGGAACAAGAAGCTCCTCAAGCTCCTCAAGAAGCTCCTTAAGTTTCGATAGACCCTTTGGACGAACAAGTGACTTATGTGGAGTTTAAGGCTGCTTTTAAAGTATAGGCTAAACCCATGGCGGCTCAAGACAATAGGGAGGTTATGGTCCCCGTAAACCCAAATGTTGGTACTACGGAAACAAGAATGAGAGACTTCACTAGAATGAATCCTCCGGAGTTTGATGGTTCTAAGGTTGAGGATGACCCTAAAGAGTTCATTGACGAAGTGTATAAGGTGTTGATGAGAATGGGAGAGACACTAGTGGAAAAGGCGGAATTGGCCGCTTACCAACTCAAGGGTGTTACTCAAGTTTGGCTCAACCAATAGAAGGAAGAGAGGGTGGCTGATGTGGGTCCTCTTGATTGGGAAAAGTTCAGAGTTGTTTTCCTTGATAGGTTATTTCCCCTTGAAATGAGGGAGGCAAAGGTACTTGAATTCATCAACCTTCCTCAAGGAAACATGAGTACGAAGGAATATGATTTGACATTCACACAATTGTCTCGATATGCTCCTACTATGGTTGTCGATGCTAGAGTAAGAATGAGTATGTTTTTTTCGGGTGTGTCCGCAATGGTGGTTAAAGAATGTCGTACCGCCATGCGTATCCATGATATGTATATTACTCATCTCATGGTTCATGCTCAACAAATTGAAGAGGACAAACTTAAGGAAAGTTCTAGGGAGGCAAAGAGGGCCAAGACCGGTGATGGTGACTTTTCATATTCAAGGTCCGGTGGAGGTAATTTTTCTCAATGTAATGGTTCAATTGAGCAAATGGTATTTTAGTGAACAAAGTAGGGAAAAATAAATAGGGGTGAGTGTCTAGCTGGTTCTAATGCATGCTTTGGTTGTGGAAAAACAAATCATAAGATAAGGAATTATCCTACGGTTGCTAAGACTGAGGTAGATAATCATCGGTGGGCTCAACTTTACCGTTCTTCAGATCCTAGTGGTGGTCAAAACAAAATACGTTTTATGCTCTTCAAACTCGACAAGATCACGAGGGTTCCTCAGATGTGGTAATTCGTAAGTTAGGGTCCTTAGCTTGCGGCTATGCATTGTTTGATGTTGGGTGTTTCTTTGGATATGGTAAGACTTCATGTGTAGTTAGTGTTTTTAAGGTCGAACTTCAACTTATTGTGGAAATTCCTTAAGATTTTAGTAGTATCAATAGTTTTGTGGTTGTTAAGTCCTTGGAGATGTGCTTGGGTTGATGGAGACTGATTAGAAAAGACTAGAGAGTTTGTTCCCAAGGAGGAGATAGTGTGCTTCATGTTTGGTGTGTGTGTGGGACTATTTAAAATGATTGAAGGGCTCCTTGCTTTGGGTTGTTATGAGAAAGGCCGGAGATTGTGTGGTGTCTTAGTATCCATGTCTGTTTCCTTTATCTTCGGGTCTAGCTTGAGGCCTTAGCCCCTCATGTTCACACTTCAGGATTCTTGTGTTTTAGTCATTCTTATGTTTCCTCATGCATGCATGCTTATGAAAAAAATCATTTTCAAATAAATGATTTAGCTTTATTGATTGCTTCATGATTATGTGCTTTTGAGTATGAGTTGCATGTTGGCCTTATGATATGATGTTATGAACAAGATTTAGCTAGGAGTTAAAGTTTCCTTCTCGGATATGTGCATTTATATGATTTCATTCATATTGGGCTACTAGGTATAGTTCCTACCATCCTTATGATGTTTTGAATCTCATTCGAGGACGACTATACCCAAGGGGGAGATATTGTAACACCTTAGATTCGAGAAAGGCTAGAAAGGGCTCAAGGGCAAGTCACAAGCCAAAAAACGGACCAGGGACCTTTCACGGAGCCCTAGACGGGCCTTGAAGGGGACCATGGTCCGTTAATGGGCTCCTGAGGTCTTCCAGAACCTGCCCCGGGCAGGCATCACCTTGACGGACGCCAAGACGGCCAGTGATGAGGTTGATGGGTCGTTAAAGGGGTCGTCAGGTGGGTCAAATTATAAGGAGTTCTCCCCTAGACCCTTGTCAAGGACCACGGATGTCCAAATGGCCGTGAAGCCCCACACAGACCGTGAAGTCATCCGTGAAGGGGTTTATCAGAGTAAGAGTTTAGGGTCAGTTTTAAACGATCATATCGTTTGGCAAAAAAATGCAATAGGTGGCCCATCACATGTCAAATTAAAGATCTCTGAGTCTTCTTTCTAACGCCATAGAGTTCGGCTAATTCCAAACTCTGAGTAAAATGTTATGCCCAACTTAGTGAATCCCTATCGGGTAGAATTTCTTCACGACCCATTAGATTGGCCATGGTGCTCTAGAAAACCCGTTAAGGCCTTCTAGTGAGACAGTTCGGTTATTTTATGTCAGGGGCTTTAAGGTCTTTTCCCAATTATTTTAACTCAATATTATGTCGTTTTACCTTCTACCCAAAGCCCTTTATATTGATTTTTACACCCAAAATCACCCAATTCAATTCATTCTCTCAATTTCCCAAAAGAAGAATAAGTTCATCTCTAAAGTTTGAAGAAGAAGACTAGGGTTTCAAGTCAAGTCTCCAATTCCACCATTGATTTCAAGCTTTTGGCATCAAGGTATTATAGTATTCACCTATGGAATCATTTCATAGGGTTCTTAAATTCTCCAATTTTGTAAAGTTAGATTCCCCAATTGAGTTAGGGTTTTATTCAATTGCCATGGGTTCCTTTCAATGTTGATCGAATTCATTCTTTTATGAACTATTATGCTTGAATTGAGATAATTCCATATATTAAAGATGAATCCCCATGAAGTCATGCATAACCCATGTTTTCTAAGCTATGATGATATAATGTGGGTTTTAACTATAAAATATGAGTTTATGAAGTTATTCATATTTTTTATGAAATTGATGAAAAATGATTTAAGTTGATTTAAGAGTAAAGATTCCACATTGTTTTTGTTGTTGTTGCTGCTGTGAAAGGATTTCTCACATACCCATGAAATCATAATTGTGAAAGGGTATTCTCACATTAAGGATTCCTAGAGTTGAAAGGTTTTCTCAACTAAACATTAAATCGAGATTTAAGAGCTATTCTAATGAAACCTAGCTTCAATTGGCTACTTGATGTGCCTTCCATGGATGATAAGGCAAGCGGTCATTACCCATGCCTCTTAATGATAAGACAAGCGGTGATTACCCATGTCCTCTTAATGATAAGACGTGCGGCGATTACCCATGTCCTCTTAATGATAAGACAAGCAGAAAATACCCATATCCGTTAATGATAAGACAAGTAGAGATTACCCACGTCCCATGATGATAAGACAAGAGTCATTACTCATGTCTCATAATGATAGGACAAGAGGAGAATACCCATGTCCCATAATAACAAGATGAGTTAAGATTAATGGAAAATCTCCCACATTAATAAATTAAGGTTACTTCTAGATGTATCTCATAGGTGATTTAAGATGATTTTTACTTGCATTGACCATGATCACGATTATGGTTTCTAA
Source organism: Solanum etuberosum (assembly GCA_029582245.1). Taxonomy (NCBI): domain Eukaryota; kingdom Viridiplantae; phylum Streptophyta; class Magnoliopsida; order Solanales; family Solanaceae; genus Solanum; species Solanum etuberosum. Next base: position 28,275 of record JAJONR010005360.1, on the reverse strand, counting down.
CCTCTTATCTTATGTTTTAAACTTCGTCTTCGCATGTCACGAGAATTCGTTTTAGCATGAATTGGTTACTTTTATGCATGGCTATCATATTTGGTACATTATTTGTACTAACACATACTCTTGTCAACATTCTTATACAAATTTAGGGTCCGATGCTCTGATTTTGTATTCGTGTGGCTAGAGATCGCCTTATTAGATATTGAAGATTGGTGAGTTCTCATGTTCCGAGGACCGAGCTTTTATTTCCTATTGTCTTTACTTTTCAGTATTGTATGTGATGTACGAGTTACCTCCTGATCACTGTTGATGTACTAGATGGATTTGAGACTATGTAGACTTCCACTTCGTTTTATAAAAAATCATTATGATATGAATTGACTTTTAAAATATTTTGAATTCTCTTATCTTGTATTATGTTTGATAAGTGTATTGTGTAGGGCCTCTCGGGGTCTTATATATCATGTCACGTCTAGGGTGTACTTTGAGTCGTGACAATAACTCTGCCGCACGATCTATAATATAAAACAAGATCACATTTACTAAATGTCTAAGCAGCCCCCTAATTATAAATGTGGAACCCAACACTTCATAAGTAAGGCTCTACTAGACACGACTTTGTAGACTCTCGAGGATAACCTGCTCTGATACCACTTTTGTCACGCCCAAAGTCCCATTGAGACAAACAGGTACCCGGTACGCTAAAGGCCTAAGAGAACAAATTTATAATTCTTGCTTATCATTCATGAAACAATGAAGTTATAACTCTTTTATGAGTATAAGCAAAATACTCTGATAAAACAATAACATAGATAGGCCCAAAATAGATATACTTGCTTAGCCGTTGAGGCATAAATTTCTAGGAAACAACATATAATCACACTTTACTTTGACATTAATCTACAAATCTTCTGAAGGATAGATACTGAGCTTAGGTCGGGACAGGACCCCGCCATACCCTTAACTATAATAAATATCAAATACATGTTAGAGACTCGACAAGCCCCGAATAAATATAGAGCTCACCAAAGGCAGCTGAGTATCATTTTCTTATATTGGTCAAATTCTATTATCTTGAGTACTTGTAAATTCAACATGAAACACAACATCCCTATTAGGGACGTCGGTACAAAATATTGTATTGAATAGGTAAGGTAGATGATGCAGTTACTTACTCTTATTAAGTTTGTCAAAAAGTCTAAGTAGGGGATGCACCTACTTGTCACCTACTAGCTTAATTTAGTCAAGCAAGCACCTTACTTATTTTATACCATTTTCCAAATTATAATTCTTTAACTTAAACTAACACTCAACTCTAAACTTTAAGCTTAATTACCACCTAACTTCTCGAGTTTATATACTTTCATAATTATTAACTTAGTCGTATACATGTTGAAATGTACGGGGTGTTATAGTAGAAATCATTTTCCTAACCTTTAAGCAAGATATGAACTGACCTTTAAGTGCATAATTCCCCACTTTCAATTCCAAGAAAGTTGTAACACCCCGTATCCAAAAAAGGAAACTGTTTTTTTTGGGAAATTGTAGGTGCCAGCTGCGAGGGCCACCCACATCCCATGGATGGGAGCATGGACCGTAGGTGTGGTTCATGGGAGGGTACAAATATGGGTTCAAAGAGTTGGAACCACGGCCCAAACCAACACACCGTTGATGGGACCACGGTCCGTTGTCGAAGATCTGTGGTTCAGACCCTCAGAAGTGGCTTTCTAACCACCATCGACGGTCGTTCAGGATGGACCGTCTGTCTGTCCACAGTTCGTTTATTGGTGGCCGTGAATCATGCCTAGCAGTTATATTTCAGGGGTAGTTGGGTCTTTTTCTAACTAATTAACTCCTATACTACGTTGTTTACCCTTCACTAAGACCCCTATATAAGTGTTTTCAACCCCAAATTAGCCCATTCAAGTCATTCTTCTAAAATTAAAAAGAAGATCAATTCTCCTCTCCAAAATATTTCTCTCTATATAAACATGAAGAAGAAGAAGAAGAAGAAGGATTCAACCGAGGGTTTCAAGTCAAATCTCAATTCCTCCATTGAAGATTAGAATTTGGCTTGAAGGTATGATAGTATTCATCCATGGATTCCTTCCATTCATGGAGTTCCCAAATTCCTCTATTTCAAAAGTTAAAATCCCCCAATTGAGTTAGGATTTTCTTTAATTATCATGGGTTCTTTCATTATTAATTTAAATGATTGAATTATGATCTCTTATGCATGAATTTATGAAATACTATGATTTTATGATGATTTCCCCACGAACCAATGTAATCCTCATGTTTTCTAGTTATGAATCATATGATGTGGGATTTTGATATAAAGGAAGAATTTTATGAAACTAAGCATGTATTGCTAGCGTTAAATGAATTTATGATGAAATCCATATATAACCCTTGTTTTCTAAGTTTTTATTATTGAAGTGGGTTTTAAACCTTGAGTGGTAAATTATGGATTTATGCATTTTCTTATGAAATCAATGCAAATATTTTAAGAATGCTTTGAGAGTAAAGTATCAATGATGATGATCATGATGTGTTATTGAAAGGATTTTCTCATATACACATAGAAGTAAGATGTGAAAAGGTTTTATCACATAATAAGGATTCTAAGGTTGAAAGGCTTGCTCACCTAATTGAATCAAAGATTAAGAGTTATCCTAATGAACCTAGTTTGGATTGGTTGTTGAAAGATACCTTTCCATGGATGATGACTTAGCTTGGATTGGCAAGATGACGTGCCTTTCCATGAATAATAAGAACAAGTAAGAATTGACTTTTCCATGGCATTTATGCCTAGCACCGAGAGGATGTTGAGATGGATGCTCTCCCGTGAGTAGAGGCCGGGTTTGTAGAAGCAATCTCCTTGTCCCTTAACTATGTGACCCCAAAGGATGATTGTCTAGATAGACATTAGCTAGTGGATCCACTTTAGCTCAGATTTATGGTTCTTATCTTGGCAAGAAGGACAACCCTTTTCAGTGTAGAAGACACCGGAGGATCATGTTATATCTCACATGGTCTCTATGTCGGGTAAGGCTAATTCCCCACATTAATAATAAACTAAGTTTACTTCAAGAAGTATCTCATATGTGTTCAAAGGCTTTGAATGATGTTAGCTAGAATTGACCATCGTTTTATGACTTATATTTTCTAACTCTCTTATATTATGTTTTAGCTTGGTCAATTGCATGTCATGAAATGAAATATCCCTTTTAGCATGATTTCAATATTTTATGCATGGCTATCATTTTTGGTACATTATTTTTTACTAACGTATACTCTTTTCTATATTTTCCTAAATGTAAGGTCCGACAGTCAGGGTCATCACTTTTGTGGCTAGTGGTTAATTTCAAGATTTTCGAGCTTTGGTGAGTCCTCATGCTTTGAGGATGGAGTTTTATTGTTTCACCTTCTTTCATGTATTTCTCTTTTAGACATGATGTATGGACTAGGCCCAATTTCATTCTATTGTACTAGATGGCTATATTGAGACAAGTGTTTTAGACTTCCGCTTTTCTTTTATAAAAAAGTATTGGACTTTGACTATTGTTTTACTCTTATTGTTCAAATTTTTTATGTTATGAAAGCTAAGTGGCTTGTATGGGGTCTTTTGGGGTCCTATATTCCATGTTACATCTAGGGGGTACCCCTGTATCGTGACAAACATGGTAATTAGAGCACAAGGTTTAGAATGGTCCTAGGATGTCTCATAAGCCACGTCGAGTAGAGTCTTGTTCATGAGTGTGAAGCGCGCCATATTTATGAATGAGAGGCTACAAAATGATTAGGAAACTCCACTTTTTTCATTACTCTAAAGTCGTGCGATAGAGTTTAACTCTATAAGGTCTCTCTCCTAATCGTTATCTGATGCTCTACAGGAAATGGATACTCTTGGAGCTTATGCTAGAAGGAATGTGAGGGAGAATGCAAAATAAGAAGCTCATCCCCAAGCTCCTCAAGTTTCGGTCGATCCTTTGACCGAGCAATTGACTAATGCATAGTTTAGGGCTGCTTTTCAAGTGTTTGCTCAAGCCATGAGGGCCCAAGCCAATACGGAGGTTATGGTTCCCGTAAACCCAAATGTGGGCAAAATGGCTTTTAGTGTGAGGGACTTCACTAGGATGAATCCTCCGGAGTTTCATGGTTCTAAGTTTGAGAAGATCCTCAAGAGTACATTGATGAGGTCTACAAGGTTTGGATGATCATGGGAGTGACGCCGGTGGAAATGGCAAAGTTGGACGCTTATGAACTAAAATGTGTGGCTCAAATTTGGTACAACCAATGGAAAGAAGAGAGAATGGAAGATGCGTGTCCTCTTGATTGGGAGAAGTATAAGGTTGCTTTTCTTGATATGTTCTTTCCCCTTGAGATGAGGGAATCAAAGGTGTTCGAGTTCATTAACCTTCGTCAAGAAAGTATGACTGTGAGGGAATATGCTCTAAATTTCACTCAATTGTCTAAATATTCTCCATCAATGGTTGCCAATTCAAGGGCAACGATGAGTAAGTTCATTTCTGGTGTGTCCTAAATGGTTGTTAAAGAGTGTCGTACCTCTATGCTCATTAATGACATGGACATCTCTCGTCTCATGGTCCATACACAACAGATTGAAGAGGAGAAACTAAAGGAAAAGTTTACAGAGGTAAAAAGGGCTAAGAGCGGTGATGGTAATTTCTCTCATGCAAGGTCCGATGGACATGGTCATGCTAGATTTTGACAAAGGTTTTCCGGTCAAGGGTCCTCCAATGCTCCTCCTAAGTTCAACAAAGATAGGGTGTCTAACCCTAATTCTCAAGGAGGAAATGGTAGTGGATCTTCGTTGCCCATGTCTACTTGTACTAGCTGTGGAAGAAAGCACGAGGGTAATTTCCTAGCCGGTACGGATGGTTGCTTTAGTTGTGGTAAGAGTGGTCATAAAATGAGGTATTTCCTGATGCTTACGACTAAAGAAAGAGAGGGAAAGCAAGCTCCTCCTAGTGGTTGGGGTCCCAATGCTCCTAAGCAAAACCGATTCTATGCACTTTAGACTCGTGGTGAACGAGAGGGTTCTCCCGATGTGGTTACCAGTATGTTGAAAGTTTTTCAACTTGATGATTATGGTTTTGTTGATCCCTTTGCTACCTTGTCTTTTGTGACGCCATATGTGGCTATGAGGTTTGAAGTTCTTCCTAATGTGTTGTTAAAACCTCTTTCTGTCTCTACGCCTATTGGTGATTCTATTATGGCTAAGAGGGTCTATAGAAAGTGTCCCATTTCCTTATCCCATAGAGTTACTTTTGTTGACTTGGTAGAGCTTGATATGCTAGATTTCATGTTATCTTTGGTATGGATTGGCTGCACACATGTTATGCTTCTATTGGTTGTAGAGTCCGTGTAGTCAAGTTTCAGTTCTCGAATGAGCCTGTCCTAGAGTGGAAGGGGGTAAATTATATACCTAAGGGTCAGTTTGTCTCTTGTCTTAAAGATAGAAAGATGATTTCTAAGGGTTTCATTTACCATTTAGTTAGGGTCAGGGATGTGGATTCATAAACCCTTACTCTCGAGTCGGTCCCCGTTGTTAATGAGTTTCCGAAAATGTTCCCAGATGATTTATATGGTATTCCTCCCAAAAGGGAAATAGACTTCGGTATTGATCTTCTACCAGATACACAACCTATTTCTATTCCTCCTTACCGAATGGCTCCGCCAGAACTTAGGGAGTTGAAAGAACAATTGAAAGACTTGTTGGATAAGGGTTTCATCCGACTGAGTATCTCTCCATGGGGTGCTCCAATTTTGTTTGTGAAAAAGAATGATGGTCACTTCGTATGTGTATTAACTATCGTCAGTTGAACAAGGTAACCATTAAGAATAAGTATCCTCTCCCAAGGATAGATGATTTATTTGACCAACTTCAAGGAGCAAGTTATTTCTCTAAGATTGACCTTCGGTCGGGTTATCACCAATTGAGGGTGAAAAGAGATGACATTCCGAAGACGGCTTTTCAAACTCGGTATGGTCAATACGAGTTTTTGGTAATGTCATTTGGTTTGACTAATGCTCCTACGACGTTTATGAACTTGATGAATAGGGTGTTTAGAAAATACCTTGACATGTTTGTGATCATGTTCATTGATGATATATTGATCTATTCGAGATATGAGAATGGTCATTTTGATCATTTGAGGATTTTGTTGCAAATTCTAATAGACCAACAACTCTTTGCAAAGTTTAGCAAGTGTGAGTTTTGGTTAAGGTCCGTAGTTTTTCTTGGTCATATTGTTTCAAGTAAGGGTATTGAGGTAGATCCTAAGAAGACAGATGCAGTCAAGAGTTGGCCTAGACCTCTAACTCCTTCGGATATTAGAAGTTTCTTGGGTTTAGCCGGTTACTATAGAATGCTTGTTGAGGAATTCTCTTCATTTTCCTGTCCTTTGACGACTTTGACTCAAAAGAAGGCTAAGTTCATATGGTCCGAATTATGTGAAAGGAAGTTTCAAGAATTAAAAGATAGACTTACTTCCTCTCTGGTGTTGACTTTACCGGAAGGGACGGATGCCTTTGTTGTTTACTGTGATGTCTCAAGAATTGGGTTAGGATGTGTGCTTATGCAAAATGGGAAAGTTATTGCCTATTCCTCAAGGCAACTTAAGATTCATGAGAAGAATTATCCAACCCACGATCTCGAACTAGCGGCGGTTGTTTTTTCCTTAAAGATTTGGAGGCACTATTTGAATGGAGTTCATGTAGATGTGTTTACCGACCACAAGAGTTTGCAATATGTGTTTAATCAAAAATATCTAAATCTTCGCCAAAGAAGGTGGCTTGAGTTATTGAAAGATTATGATATCAGTGTTCTCTATCACCCCGGAAAGGCTAATGTGGTTGTGGATGCTCTTAGTTGGTTATCTATGGGTAGTGTTGCCCATGTTGAAGAAGAAAAGAAAGAGTTGGTTCGAGATGTTCATAGATTGGCCCGATTAGGTGTTCAGTTAGTGGACTCCACCAAGGGTGGTGTTATGGTTCATAATGGTTCAGAATCATCTTTTGTGGTGGATATGAAAGCCAAGCAAGGTCTTGATCCAATTTTGGTAAAATTTAAAGAAGCGGTGCTTAAGAAATCCGTAGAGGCTTTCTCCCAAGGGGGATATGGTGTTCTTAGATATCAAGGTCGTTTATGCGTTCCAAATATGGATGACTTGAGGGAACAAATCTTGTTAGAAGCCCATAGTTTGCGGTATTTCATTCACCCGGGAGCCACCAAGATGTACCGTGATTTATGGGAGGTCTATTGGCAGAATGGGATGATGAAGGATATTGCAGGATTTGTGGCTAAGTGTCCAAATTGCCAACAAGTGAATGTTGTGCATCAGAAATCGGGAGGTTTGACCCAAGATATTAGCATTCCTACTTGGAAGTGGGAATATTTGAATATGGACTTCATTGTTTGTTTGCCTCGTACCCAGTGACAACATTACTCGATTTGGGTTATAGTAGATCGGATGACGAAATCGGCTCATTTCCTTCCCGTCAAAGTTTCCTATTCGGCGGAGGACTATGCCAAGTTGTACTTAAGAGAAATGGTAAAGTTGCATGGAGTGCCTTTGTCCATTATTTCAGATCAAGGTATCCAATTCACTTCTCAGTTTTGGATATCTTTCCAAAAGGGTCTTGGTACTAGGGTTAAACTTAGTACGGCCTTTCATCCCCAAACCGATGGGCAAGCGGAGAGTACTATCCAAACTTTGGAAGATATGTTAAGAGCTGTGTGATTGATTTTAAGGGTAATTGGGATGACAATTTGCAATTGATTGAGTTTGCTTATAACAATATCTATCACTCGAGTATTGATATGGCTCCATTTGAGGCCTTATATGGTAGGAGGTGTAAATCTCCTTTAGGATGGTTTGAGGTGAGTGAAGTTGCCCTAATAGGTCCCAAATTTATACATGAGGCCATATAGAAAGCCCGTCTTATAAGAGAAAGGTTTAAAACGGCTCAAAGTCGACAAAAGTCATATGCCGATGTGAGAAGAAGGGATATTGAGTTTGATATTCATGATTGGGTCTACTTGAAAATCTCACCCATGAAGGGTGTAATGAGGTTTGGTAAGAAAGGGAAGCTTAGTCCCCGATATGTAGGCCCATATCAGAGTTTGAGACGTGTTGGTAAGGTTGCTTATGAGCTAGATTTTCCAAAGGAGTTGGCATCGGTGCATCAAGTTTTCCATGTCTCCATGTTGAAGAAATGTGTTGGTGATCCGACATCCATAGTTTCCTTAGAAGGTTTGAGAGTTTAGGAGAATCTTTCTTATGAGGAAGTTCGGATTGAGATTCTAGACCGCCAAGTCAAGAAGTTGAGAAATAAAGAAATAGCTTCCGTGAAAGTTTTGTGGAGGAATCAGTCAGGTGAGGGTGCTACTTGGGAGGCCGAGGCCGATATGATGTCCCAATATCCTCATCTCTTTCCTTCTACTCCTACTCTAGCTTGAGGTAATGAGTTTCTCATGGTTTGTTCTTTTTTTTGGAGTCATGTGTCTTATGTGTTTCTATGATTTCCTTACTATGCATGATTTATGAAAAGTTCTAAGTTTTGAGAAAATGAGTCAACTTGATTGATTTGTACATGTTTATGTGCACATGAATATTAATTGCATGTAGACTACTTGATATGATGATATGAGCATGTTTTTAACTTGGAGTGGTATTTCCTCCTCGGATTTATTCATTTGAGAGTGTTGTTAGCTTGGAGTTGATGTTTCCTCCTCGGATGATATCTTGGAGTTAATGTTTCCTCCTCGGATATATGCATTGCATACATGATGGGCTGTTAGTTTTAGTTTTACCCCTCTTATGATGTTTTGATAACATCTTAGCTTGGAGTCGATAGTTCCTCCTTGGTCATATGCATTTAGATGAAGTTGCATTTTAGGTTGGGTTGTTAGTTCCTCTCCTACTCTTTTCGTATTAGTTTGAACCTCATTCGAGGACGAATGATCCCAAGGGGGAGATATTGTAACACCCCGTATCCTAAAAAGGGAACTGAAGCAATTTTTGTAAATTGCAGGTGCCAGCCACGAGGGCCACCCACAGCCCGTGGATGGGACCACGAACCGTAGGTGTGGTCCGTGGGTGGGTACCCAGTTATGGGTTCAAAGAGTTGGAACCACGGCCCCAAAAAATGGACCGTTGGTGGGACCACGGTCCGTGGTCGAGTGTCCGTGGTCTAGACCCTCAGAAGTGGCTTTCTGACCACCATTGACGGGTGTGTAGGACGGACCATTGGATTGTCCATGGTCCGTCGATAGGTGGCCATGAATCATGCCTGGCAGTTATATTTCAGGGGTAGTTGGGTCTTTTCCTAATTAATTAAATCCTATACTACATCGTTTTACCCTTCACTAAGACCCCTATATAAGTGTTTTCAACCCCCAAATTAGCCCATTCAAGTCATTCTTCCAAAATCACAAAGAAGATCAATTCTCCTCTCTAAAATATTTCTCTCTCTAGAAACTTAAAGAAGAAGAAGAAGAAGGATTTAACCCAGGGTTTCAAGTCAACTCTCAATTCCTCCATTGAAAATTAGCATTTGGCTTCAAGGTATGATAGTTTTCATCCATGGATTCCTTCCATTCATGGAGTTCCCAAATTCCTTTATTTCAAAAGTTAGAATCCACTAATTGAGTTAGAATTTTCTTCAATTATCATGGATTCTCTTCATTATTGATTTAAATGATTGAATTATGATCTCTTATGCATGAATTGATGAAATACTATGATTTTATGATGATTTCCCCATGAACCCATGTAATCCCCATGTTTTCAAGTTATGAATAATATGATGTGGGATTTTGATTATAAAGGAAGAGTTTTATGAAACTAAGCATGTATTGCTAGCTTAAAATGAATTTATGATGAAATCCATATCTAACACTTGTTTTCTAAATGTGGATGATTGAAAGTGGATTTTGAACCTTGAAAGGTAAATAATGGATTTATGCATTTTCTAAGGAAATCTATGCAAATGATTTAAGGATGCTTTGAGAGTAAAGTATCAATGATGATGATCATGATGTGTTATTGAAAGGATTTTATCATATACACATAAAAGTAAGATGTGAAAGGTTTTCTCACCTAATAAGGATTCTAAGGTTGAAAGACCTCCTCGCCTAATTGAATCAAAGATTAAGAGCTATCCTATTGAACCTAGTTTGGATTGGTTATTGAAAGATACCTTTCCATGAATGATAACTTAACTTGGATTGGAAAGATGACGTTCCTTTCCATGGATAATAAGAACAAGTAAGAATTGACTATTTCATGGGATTTATGCTTAGCACCTAGAGGATATTGAGATGGAAGCTCTCCCCTAAGTAGAGGTCAGGTTTCTAGAAGCAATCTCCTTGTCCCTTACCTATGTACCCCCATAGGATGATTGTCTAGATATACATTAGCAAGTGCATCCACTTTAGCTCAGATTTATGGTCCTTACCTTGGCAAGAAGGACAACCCTTTTCGGTATGGGAGACACCAGGGGATCTTGTTATAGTTCAAATGGTCTCTATGTCGGTTAAGGCTAGTTCCCACATCAATAATGAACTAAGGTTACTTCAATAAGTATCTTATATGTTTTCAAAGGCTTTAAATCATGTTAGCTTGCATTGACCATGGTTTTAATACTTATGTTTTCTAACTCTCTTATAACATGTTTTAGCTTGGTCAATTGCATGTCATGAAATGAAATGTCTCTTTAAGCAGGATTTAAATGTTTTATGTATGGCTATCATACTTGGTACATTGTTTTGTACTAATGCATACCCTTGCCTACATTTCCCCAAATGTAGGGTCTGACAGTCAGGGTCATCAGTTTCGTGGCTAGTGGTTGATTTCAAGATTTCTGAGCTTTGGTGAGTCCTCATGCTTCGAGGACGGTGTTTTATTGTTTCACTTTCTTTCATGTATTTCTCTTTTGGAAATGATGTATGGGCTAGGCCCAATTTCATTCTACTGTACTAGATGGGTATATTGAGACAAGTGTTTTAGACTTCCGCTTTTCTTTTATAAAAACTATTGGAATTGCACTATTTTTTTATTCTTATTGTTCTAATTCTTATGTTATGAAAGCTAAGTAGTTTGTATGGGGTCTTTCATTGTTCTATATGCCATGTTACATCTAGGGGTACCCCTGGGTCGTGACAAAAGGTTCGTTCGCAACGTGATATGTGACCAATCGGATCCTACAGTCTATGGAAACATGATAGAAATGAAGCCAAACCATCCCAAAAATAACATTAAAATCTAATATATCAAACTCTACATGATCAATATGAGTGACTCTATGAGATCCAGAAATATGGCCATTTCTATAAACTCTTTTAGCAACTATAGAATCAAAAACTGTTGTAGATACAGAAAAGGGACTAGAAAGGATAGCAGGACCAATGTCTAAATCTCATAGCCACATAAGGAGTAAAAAAATAATAATGTATCACCTTGTTCAATCAAAGCATATAAATCTAGATGAAAAACTTTCAACAAATCGGTAACAACATTCTAAGAACCCTCATGATGGTGTTGAGTTTGAAGAGCATAAAACCTTTTCTAAGAAAGAGAATTCTAACCAGAACCACTAGGTTGTTCTTGCTTATCATCTTTTCCATTAGAATATTTCAACAGATAATCCCTCTTCTTGTGATCACTCTTCCCACAACCGAAGCAAACACCCTACCGGCTAAGCACTTTCCCGAGTGACTCTTGCCACACTTTTTGCAAACGAGAATAGAAGATCTATTTTCACTACTTCCTTGAGTCTTAGGGTTGGACAACCTATCATTGTTGAACTTTGAAGACAGAGAATTTGAAGAACCTTGACCGGTTGAGAATATCCATTTCCACTGGACCTAGAATGAGAAAAGTCACCATCAACGGTTCTTGCCTTTTTGACTCCATAGATTTCTCCTTCAAATTCCTTTTCAATTTGTTGGGCATGTATCATTAGATGAGAGATATACATCTCCTTGATAAAGAAGGCGGTATGGAACTCTTTAACAACCATTTAGGCACACCCAATACAAACTTACACACCCTTTCCCTAGAGTCGACAAACATACTTGGAGCATAGTTAGCCAATTGAGTGAAATTTAAAACATACTCTTTCAATCTCATATTTCATTGACGAAGATTAATAAACTCAAGCACCTTCACCTCTATCATATAAAGAGGAAAGAAACGATCAAGAAAAGTCCCTTTAAACCTCTCATAATCAAGAGGACCCGCATCAATAACCCTCTTTTCCTTCCATTAGTTTAACCAAACTTGAGAAACACCTTTGAATTGATAAGCAGCCAACTCTATCTTCAACACCATTGACACTCTCATAATTTCCATTATCTTATAAATCACATCAATGAAATCTTAAGTATACTCATTTAATTTAGACCCATGAAACTCATCCTGATGAAGTCGCACACCCTTATCGTCGACATACCCACATTTGGGTTCACTAGAGCAATAGTCTCTCTATTAGTTTTGTTTGTTATAGCTTCAACATATATGTGGAAAGCAACTCGGAATTCAGCATGAGTCACTTGCTTGGCAAAAGGATCGAATGACACTTAAGGAATCTCTTGCTTCAAATTCCTTCTTCCATTAGGTCTTCGATGAGGCATATCCTAAAAAGCATGAAAATAGTTAAGAGAAAGAACTTCATTGAGGTGAACTTTATGACACGACTTTAGAGTAGTGAAAGAAGTGAAGTTGCCTAAATGAATTTTAGCTTCATATTTATAAATGTGGCACACTTCAAACTCATGAACACGACTGTACTTGCCGTAGCTTATCAGACATCGTAGTTTCTTTATAAAACATGATTCTCTAATTACCATGTTTGTCCCAACCCAAATTACACCCTAGATGTGACATGGAAAACAGGACCACGAGAGGCCCTAAACTAGCAACTTGACGTAAGCATGATCTAAAACAAATATAGCAAGAGAGAATAGACAATAAAAGTCTTATATCTTATGAAGAATCTGAATATAAGTGCGGAATATTAAACTATGTTTGACATAGCCTTTCTAACATCATCGGAATGGTTTGAATGTAACCCATATATCACATGCAAGTCTAAAAATTAAAAGACAATACAAGAAATAAAGCATCAGTGGCTTTCTCCTTAGAGCACGAGGACTAACAAGTCAACCATGCAAGTAGAACAAACCAAGCTACCCACAAGCCAAATGAGGAACATCATACCCTATATTATAAGACAATATAGGCACAAGTATGCATAAATACATTAAATAATCTAAGTATGGAGAAATGCATAAGATATAGGAATGAAAATTTGTGGAATTTTAAACATGATATGCCTCACCAAGTAAAACATATAAAAATTCTTTATAGAATCCATGTTTCATAATCAAGGCCAATGCATACTTAAAACATAAGGAAGTCTTTCATAAAACCTTTGTGGAAAATCTTGTTCATTTTGTGAGATATTTAAAATTAACCGGCAATAAGACCATGTGAGCTATAACATGGAATCCGATATGACCCTCACACCTTAAAAGGGGAAACTACTTTCCTTGGTAGAATTCTGTCACATTCCTTACTAATTGCTTTTGTGGATACACTAGCTAAGTCATTTAAGACCATCCTACGAAGGCACATAGTTTAGAACAATAAAATTGCTACTCAAGAACAAGCCTTTACTAGCAGTAGGGCCTCCATTCCAAAGACCTCCTAGTGCTAAGTAAATACCAATAGAAAATTCATAATCATATTCATATAAAATCCATGGAAAGACCCAATTAAACTACCCCATTTCTTAGGTTTCTAAACTATCCCCATTTATTAGGTTTCTAATCTTCTAAATGCATACTTCTAACTCTAGGCACTTCTAATATTGGCTCATAAGTCATACTATCCTTTGTATTAAATAACTACTAAAGAATTCTATAACACAACTCCCTCTTAAAGGGTATCACGTAAAAGAAGGTTTGGAGAAGAGAATCTAATATCACATCTTGCATTTAGCTCGAACGCATGATTCATCTGAATAAGGGTGGATTCTTTCGAATCAATACACTTACGCACACTAATGGTCTTCTCTCAAACCCTTCTATGATCTGAGAGCATATTTTGTTTTTAGCACGAACGCACGATTCATATGAATAAGGGTGTGCACTCTTTCGAATCAATACACATAAGCACACTAATGGTTTTCTCTCAACCCACTCTAAGATCTCTTGACTTTCTGAAGACTTTGTCTGAGAGCAACTCATCAAAAAGGATATGGGCTTTTGTATTTCAACCACCTTGAGTATGAGGGGTAGTCAAATGGATTTAAGAAAAACATTAGTCTGAATAAGTTCCTTAGGGCATAGTTCTATTAAACGATTTAGAGTATGAAAGAATACAAACTTTTCTTAAATATATGTAGTCCTTCATTTGAAGAAGTGGGCCCTCACAACAATAAATAAGCTCCTACTAACACGACTTCATAGACACCATAGGAAACTTGAACTTTGTGCTCTGATACCATGTTTGTCACACCTCTATCCTACACTCCAGACATGGCCGAAACTCAAGAACCATTTATGCTACCCAAATGAAACCTTGTCTATGCTGACTGCTAAGCAGAATTCTAACCCAAGTATACACAACCATCAAAACTGAAGGAAATATTTTAAAATTTTCACTAAATCTCAAAACTATCCAAAAATACTTAGTATGAATCATAATGTTTTAAATAAAATATTTTAAATTGAATACATAAAGACCCTAAAAAATTGTCTATCAATGAAGACTCTACTGTATAAAAATTGGTGTCGGGACTAGACCCATAATACCTCAAAATGCTATTACTATGAAATTATAAATTTGTAGTCTTCTGAAAGTGAGGAGGTCTCACAAAAGTTGACGAGCAGGTGATGTGATCTCAAGGGAACTCCTATTGATGATCCTATGTTCTTGAATCCACATTATGAAAAGATGATGTTTGAATTACATCAATATATTGAATGTATGAGCAGATAATAGGGCTGAATCAAACAAATAACTAAACTAAAAGACTAAAGGTAATTCAACTAAAGAATAATATAAATAATAATAACATATACTCATATAATGCTCATAGGTATGACAATTACTTATCATCTTAAATACTATATGAGGCTCAACTCAAAAGTCATATCTTAAAATAACATGTATTTAGGTTGTAATTCATATAATACGTCTTTTAATGATTAAAAGCCATAAGGGTTTGAATGACCATAAAAATCATGCTTAGTTAGTACCATATAGTTTTAAAACATCAGTGAAATAATGAAACCATAACTTATTGAAGAAAGATCATAATTTCATATAATCCCAAGCGTTACTTCTAATAATCTTATGAAATCTTGAGGATAAAAATACTTTAGGCATGAGAGCAAAAAGAATACACTCGTTAAAGTCTTACACACCTGGAAGAACAATGTTCTTGGAGAAAATTCAATACAATCTTGGAAGATGAAGTCTTCTGAAGAGTCTTGGATTGAATACCTTTGGTATATTGAAGAGAATCTTGAACATGGAGCCTTTAGATCTTGGGAAATTGGAGAAATATCTTTCTTGGAGTTCTTGATCTTCGAAGAAGGTGGATTAGGGATTTTGAGAGTTTCCATACATAAAATGATGATACTATGTTATAATATGGATGTAGGGAAGTTGATTATGGGTAAAATTTCAAGACTACAATTCTGGGAAAGTAAGAATATCATATAAAAAAAAAATCTTTGAGCTAATTCGGTGATTCGCCAACCCATTCGGTGAGTTCTAAATGAGCATGTTTCCTCGCTGAATTTCTCATCCAGAATATATTTTAGTAAAACGGCCATAACTTTTTACATTGAATTTGAAATAAGGCAAACTTAGTGGCATTGAAAGTCAGACTCATAGACCTTGAATTTGATAGGTCATATGCCACCTAACTCTTCATATATTGAGAGATATGGTTATTTGAATTTGACCTTTATATGAACTCATGTGAGAACATAGTAGACAGGAATGCTTTGAACTTGGGTTGATATTTCAGGTCCCTTATGACCCTAGATAACTTTCGGTACCCTTGGTAAAGGTCCTTAATACACCTTAACAAGTATGGCATCACCTATTTTAAGTTCATATACTTACTTTGAACGATTTATATTTCATAAGTAGAGGTGCAGGGTGTTACAAAAATAATTGGGTCCTCGCTTTGAAATTTTCGGGGTGTTACAACAACTTAGTTCCTTTTATACTTATATAGAATATTGGGGTTTGATAGTTAGGCGACTACTTAGCTGAGCATGCTCTTTTGTATTTTTGTTTTATCCTGTAGGTCGACATGGTGTGTGAACAGTTTAATATGGGCGTATATGTGATTCAACATCAACTTGTGGTGTATGAGTAGGAGTTGGTTCCCGACGAGTCTAAGGTGGTATTGTCCATTTCGTTTAACCGAAGTTGTGATCGCAAAGGGATATTAGAGTTAGTGGATTATGTTTTCTATAGTTAGAGCCCGTTTACCTTATTATTGCTCTTTTTTTAGGTTCTCGATGCATCTCTTTTAGCCGGGTTCAGTCCCCATTTTTATCGTCCCTTTGGTCAGTTTTAAGTACTGACTGTGTGATTTTGTTCCCTTTGATCCAATTCAAGTAATGACAAAGAGGTCCCATCTTATATTTCTCTTTGACCCGATTCATGTTTTGACTAGGTGATTCTATTTTGAATCCCTTTGATCCGATTAGAGTTTTGATAGAGAGGTCCTATCTCATATTTCCAGTTGATCCGATTCAAGTTCTAACAGGGAGATTTAATCTTGATGTACCTCTTGATCTGATTCAAGTTATAACTGAGTGATTTTGTTTAATTATTTGATTCCTTTTCCAAAATTGTAGTCTGGGAGAGGTTGTGGAGGTTCTTGAAATATCCTCATGTTCGCTTATTATTTCATAGCTATTTTGTGTACCGTAAGGGATTATGGGGGTCCGTTCAGGTTTTACATAAACTTGCACACTAGTTTACCTTCTGGGTTTATGGGGGTCTAATTAGATTAAACTAGTTGTACTTCTTATCTTTTCGTAGTACACTCGTGCGCAATCATTTTTCTTTCCCATTCTTTGACCTCTCTGTCTAACTAATTTTTGCTTTTAATATTTGCTTTACTTCTATTACTCAGTCGGCCTATGATGCCTACTGAGTACATATTGTTTGGGCACTCTGCATCTATTTTGTGATACAAGTGTGAGCACCAGTTACCAACGTTGATATCGAGATTACAGTTTCCAGATCCAAAGACAAGGGTAGGCACATGACGTTCTGGATTTTACTTGTGTCAATTTTATGTTGTTGGCTATTGTTTTGATTTTGGGACAAGTCTTTGTATTTTGGGTCCTTTTTTGGGACTTCTACTCTTTTGTTTAGCATTTCTATACTTGCAACTTCTAGGTTCTGGGAGGGATACTCTTATTGCATATATATTTTGGCTTGCTTCCGCTTTATCTTATGTTTCTATATTAAATTTTTATCTTTCGCTTTGTTTCTATCTTTCTGCCTATTACTTGTCGTTCTAGGTTATCGGTTACCTTACCTATTGGTGGGTTATAATAGGTGCCATCATGATTCAAAAAATCGGGTCATGACAAAACATTTCTTTGAAAGATTAACATTTATCTTTTTATTTTTCGATTATGTGTACACATATTATTTTGATTAGTTTTTTTAACAATTATGGAATATTGTTTTACCTTAATACTAATTTAGAAAAAGTAATCACCGAGGGTCATCAAATAGGTTGGTGCGTATCATATGATAATAAAAAGATAATTTAGTAGGATTTAATTTTTGAAATATTTGAAAGTAGTATAAAATTTATACTAAATATAATTTCTTCAAAAATTGAAAAAATTAATAATGTAATACTATAAGAAACATATTTGCTTTAAACTTATGACCATATTTTGAGGATATTACTTATTCAAATTTAAACCACACTAATTCTTTCTTTATAAGAAAAGATGGATTCAAAAAGTTTGGCTAATATAAGACCGGATAAAAAAACTACATATAATTCAAGATGATACACCCTCATTTAAATTTATTCCAAAATAGTTATTGTTGACAATAAAAAAAAGTCTCTAATTCAAATTACTCAAAAAAATTCAGAATCCAAAATTTTCATATATATATATATATATATATATAACGGTCAATCTTAGGCAAAGACAAGAACAACAACAAAGTTATTCTTGAACAAACAAATATATCCTCATATTCCTCCACTTTAGCCATGCCTAGAAACAAAGTAATATTTGCTTTGATTGAAAATGAAACTGATAGAAAAGTCTCATAAAATAAAAGACACATAGTGTTCTTGAAAACTGCACAAGAACTCATGACTCTTTGTGAAAATGAAATGGTTGTCATCATCTATAGTCCTTATAGTGATGAACCTAAGGTGTTTCCAATCATGGTGCTGCAATCAACACCTTTCAAAAGTTTAAATAATTGGCAATGTTGGAGAGATAAAAAAAATACTGTGACAAAGAAGAATTCGCCGAGAAAAGAATCAAGAAGTTGAAGAAAACACTACTGAAGGTAAGAAAGATAAATAGGGTACGGTAAAGGAAATTACGAATGAAATGCATGAAGTGTTGAATGGAAAAACTATTTCCTTTGACATGAATCCTTACGATCTCAACAATCTAAGTTACGTGATATAGAAGAACCTTGAACTGGTACATGAAGCAATGAAAAAGAATGTTGGTGATGAGGGGTCTACATCAAAATCCCTCAATATTCCACGCCTTTAACAACAATGACTTCTATGATGCCTTCATCTTTTATTGATCCTCCATTGTATGCTCCAGTGCCTTCTCCAATGACACCACAAACGGACCCTTCAACAGAGATCCCCCCAATTGGTACATTAATTAAAATGAATAACTCCAAGAACTACTCTAATGACATTCCAGAAAGTCCTTCATTGATTGAGTTACTAAATTAGAATAATGATGATATCCTGACATTGCTGGATGACCTAACACTAAACAATATTAATGAACAAGATCCAAACACCACAAATAATATATAAAGTCTTTGGACTAGTGTGTGTCTCTTTTTATTATAATTGTTTTATATGTTCCTGTTGTCCCATGAGCAATTTATGTTGTTAACATTTTGCATGTCTAAGTGTGTCATAGAATTCTCCACATCACTTTTTCTTTGTCCTAATATTAAATGTTTGTACGTCGTGTTTGATGAATTATTTTTTAATGTTTTTTTATTTCACTTACTTATTAAATATATGAACAATTTACATATTTACTACTTTGTGATTTATTTATTTATTTGAGCTTTTATTGTTGTGAATATTCAAATCTTGTTGTTGGTACGATATCCAAAAAAACCCTTTTGCACTTCAAAAGTTAAACAAATTGATACTTGTATTGAATTAAATTTCACTCTGAACTTTTTATTGTGAAACAATAACACATCTAAAATTGAATATGAATTTTAAAATTATAGAAAATTATCAAGAAGACCTATAAAATATCCATTTTGAAATAATAAGGTGAGTAAAAAATCCATTAACTTTTTGGCATTATTAAGTTAAAAAGTCCATGTCTTCTGGTTTAATTTAATTGTTTGTAATTAGTTTTTGTAATCCAAAGATTTAAAATTGTATCATCACGGTTGCTCCTTGGCTAAATTTTTCTTATTTTGTTGTTTTCCCTTTGTTATGTGAAGAAATTTGTTCCACACATAAGTCTTTTGGAAATAACTAACGTATCCCCTACATTAATAATTGTTTTTTCTTGTTTACTTCACATTTGAAAGATATAAATACTCCAAAAACACGGAGGGTTTAGTAATAAGTTGGTTCATATCATATACTAGTTTTTGGGAATGTGTATTGCATATTTTCCCCTAATATTTCATAAAAAATTTAAAAGCATAATTTTATGTTGTTAGTTATTTATCACATAATATGTTTTCATTGATATGTCACAACTTCTATTGATAAATATATTTATATATAGAGCTTACATTAGCATGCAAGGAAAAAAAGAGATTACTTTCAAAAAATGATTAAAAGATTGGGGTGTGGAATGGGAAATGGGGAGGGGATTATGATGTGGGGAATTGAACCCTCACAAAAGATGAAGGAGCTTATGTAGAGTTTATAAGTTTTGATCAACGTCTCAAATACACCTCATCCAATTCTAGGTGTAGACGATCGTTAATTAGTATAAAACCCAACGAAGAGTTGCGGTCCAACCCACAGGGAGTGGTACGTGTTCAAATTCAGTTATGAAGTTATAAAGTTGTCTATTCGGTTATAGGAATATAAATTATCGTAAACATGTAAACAATTCTAAGGGGGTGACAACGAATGTCAGATGGGGGGTTTGGATTGTCAATTATCAGCTACAACACATTCAAACACGAGGGAAATAATAATATAGAGAGGAATTCTCGGGATGTGATCGATTATAGGTAAATTTCATTGTACGGGTAATTGAATTACTAACAAATAGCTAAATATCAGTGGGTAGGCTAGACTATAAGTAAGATAGTTTTCTCTCAAACAACTATCCCGATTCAAGTGATTTCTTTCGAACATCAACAAGCTTAGAAACTAAGAACAGCCCACACATTAATTCATCCACTCTCTTGAGCTAGATGTGTAGAATCAGATTTAGGATTTACTCTTTCGAGCTAAACCCATATCAACCCAATAACTACAATCATTAATAGAAAGCTTTGGTTCTAAAACTTCTCTCTCAAGCAAGCCCAGAACTCTAGACTAGAATTGCATTTGCCACTACAATTCATAGATTAAAACACAGCTATCAATTAAACACACTTCAATTCACCATTTAAGTTAGTAATAACAATACCATAAGCTAATTCAGCCCATAATCACATGATCACACCCCAAGAATTGGGGTTTTTGCTAAGAATCATAAAAAAGTAAAAACAGTTACCAACTAAATTAGCCATAAGCTGGGTAAGAGTCTCCAAGCCTTTACAATGCTCCAAACTGATTAAATTCAAAAACTCACTTGCAAATCCTCAAAATTAAACTTAGAAACCCTCAAAGTCTACAATAAGAACTGAAAAACTAAGGGAAAACTCTAACTCTCAAACTTGGGGATCAGAACTCCTCAATTTTCCTTTAAAATTCCAATTTATAGTTGCCCACTTTTAGGCCTGAAAGTAAATTCGGTGGAATAAGTCGCGCCTCGCTGAGTGGTTCCGGGATCCGCCCTTTCCTCCCTTCCATCATCATTTTGCATTGTTCATCAGCCTCTCAGGTCCTGTAACTTTGGGCGATCCAATTTGTTGTCGCGGAGTCCGTCGGCGATTCGCCCACTGCCCATTTTTGTCGCAAACTTGGTTTTTCACCAGGGCTGGTACGCTGGAACTTTGGGCGAGCTAAAGAGCCACTCGGCGGTTCGCCGAGTGGTCTTGGCAATCACCAGGATCTCTTTTCTTCACTTCTTCAACTTGTTAGTTCCTTTTTGTCCGGTAGTGTCCTTGCCTTGCTATTTTGCCTGTAATGCTGCAAATCAACACTTTAACATCAGTTTAGAGCATAAATCAGGCATTTGAGAACACTTATACTATCAAAACAAAGCCCTAAATGAGTCAAAATCTCAGAGTCATCAAAAACCCTCCCAGAAACTGGAAATCATGAGTACAGAGATATTTAATATGAAAATACAAATCCCAAAAGTGGAACACAACAAGCTGTCTCATAGGAAAATACTAGCTTAGCATATATACACAAAGAGACATATTGATCCAAGACGCTAAGTAATCATCCTCGTATCTAATACCCAAATGTTGCAAAAGATGACACAAACAATCACTGCTAATAGCTGGTAATAGGACGTGTATCACGGAAAAGATGCAGAGTATAGCTTGAGAACTAATACAAAGGTACTCATTAGGCATTGTAGGCCGACAAAGCAAGAGAGGTAAAAACACAATGAAAAGATAGAATCTAGACACAAACATAGGTCAAAGAGAATATAAAGGAAATTATACAAGAATACCAAAAGTAAATATAAGTACTGTTAAACTAAACTTAACTTGACCTCCATAAGTTCAGAAGGTACACTGTTGTGCATGTTTATAGAAAACCAGAACGGATCCCTATAAGTCTGAAAGGTACGCAGAATAGCCAAGTCCACTAAGAGAAGAGTACCACAAACCTAACGTCGGGCTCCTAGCCCAAATAATCATCGTATCCAGTCAACTCCCAGCCCAGCTAGAAAGAGTGAAAATAAATCTAGACCACCCAGCCAACTGATTCACTCTTAGGGGTGTAAGTCACCCAGCCAGAAAGAGGATTGGTTCAAAACCCCATACACGCAAACGAGATATGTAAACCAATTAATAATGACATTTTGAACTCAATGGAGGACACAAAATTTCCATACGATGTCGTCTTGATAGAATATGGGTCCCATACCGAACTTAATTTAAAGCCAAAATCCATAAGGGAGCTCGAAAGTAGCCTAGAGGCCTCGAGATCTAAACAAATGGTTGTTCTAGACCAAATTCAACCTTCCAGAGCTAACTGAGTTGGCACAATTCCCATCCGAGCTTGTCTGCACGTCGTATTGAATATGGGTCCCATACCGAAGTTAAAATGTCCAAACACACAGACTCGTATTGAAAGACCCGTGATTCACGTCGTCCATGTTACTAGCCCAATTTGACCCTAACAAAGCTGAAGAAATTGTCAAAAATTGGATTCTAAGGTCATTTCTTTAACTTTTTATCAAAACTGACCATTAAAGTTTCAAAAGCTCCAAGACACTGAAACGTAAATATAAATCAATCAAGTGACTGAATTGTTAGTTCTAGCAAGTCATTAAATGACATGGGATGGCTATAAGAATGTTTTAAATGACAAAAAGGTGGCATAAATACAAAATAACATGGAGGTCATTACAACATAGTCTACTAAAAAGGACTTCCATCCGTGAAAATAAGAGTCAAGAAGTACTTGAAGGCTTAAGCAAGCCAGGAAACTTCTCCCGCATATCATGCTTGATCTCCCATGTAGACTCCATAACCAGACAATGTCTCTAACAGACATTAACCACAAGAAAGGGTCTTGAAAGCAACCGCCACACTTCCTTGGAAAGAATGGAATCTGGCTCCTCCAAGAAGGTAAGAAAAAAGTAATCGAACTCTACTTTATGATACTGAAGCACATGAGACTCATTAAGAAAATACTGGTGCAGCCTCAAAACATTAAAGAGTTGGTGGATAGAAGAGAATATTGGAGGTAGAGACAACTCGTATGCAACCTCACCAACTGTCTAGAAGATCTCAAAGGTCCCAATATATCAAGGGCTAATCTTTCCACTGCCTACGATTAGCATAACTCATGTGCCTACTCTAAGCTATATGAATCTTGTCTTGAGTAACCCTCACTTGGTCCAAAGCCTTCTAAATCAAATCCATACCATGCAGGCTAAACTATGTACACTCAAACCAACAAACTAGAGAGTGACAATGCCTACCATATATACAACACCTCAGAAATTTCAAAGCTAAAGTTAGAAAGGAAATGTCTCATTTTGAGCTACTGGTTGTGTCCTACCACACAAATCTATGGTTTGTAAAAGTTTTTATGGGACATAGATGGCACTCGTAGGTATGAAGTTGAGTTTTTTTGAAATTTCAAGTTTCTAAAGTTTGACCTACGAGTAGTAAGGATGAGTCGTAGAAAGTTTGACAGGTGGTAGGATGGTTCTGTAGAATGGTTCCAGATTTCGTAGAATTTTGTACTGAAAATTGAGAAATATGGTAGGTATTTTAGGACCGTAGGAAATTTGATAACTCGTAGAAAGGTTTCATGGTGAGTAGGGTGATTTGTGTTTCTAAAGTTGGTTCTATTATCAGCGAGTACATGTTGTAGAAAGTTCAGCAGAATTGAGGTCCAAACCACATAAATCATCCATCAATTACTTCTTATGGATATTTGGGTATTTTCCTAGACATGAAATACCTATATTATGTCGCTTTAACTCTATTTATATGTCATATAACTACCCTTCTACCTCAAATTTTCTTCCAACTTTCTCCTTACCTCGAATCCCCAAATCCCGTCCAAGGTTTTTATAAAAAAATCTCTCTCAAGATCAAGGAAGAAGAAGCTATGGTTTCCAAATCAAGTATTATTTTAAGCTAATACTTTTGGTCTATGAAGAGCAAGGTATGAAGGGTATCGTCAATGGGTTCCATTCATCCATTGAGCCCCAACTTTGTCAATTCTCCAAGTTCAATTTAATCAAATTGATTAGGTTTTCATTCAGTTCTTCACATGTTAATAACGTGTTGATACAGTTGTTTAATTTTAATCTTATTATGATTGTTTTGACATAATTACACCCTTTTCCAATTGATTTTACATGAACCCATGCAATTTTTAAGATTTTCATAAGAACTCTTAAAAGACATGAATTTATGACAAAGCTGTGAGTATATGAATGTTATTTTCATTGGAATTATGCATAATTTATGAAAAGGAATATTGTATGATCTAGGTTGCTCTAGGATAAGCATCACTGAAATTATGAAAGGACTTTCTCACACCCTATGGAATCATGAATGGTGAAATGTTTTCTCACACATGCTTGATTCAAGATTTATTGAGCTATTATATAATGTTTTAAGATTGGATTATTATCTTAATTATGTTTTTCTATGTATGATTATATATTATGAATATGACTATTCCGTTGGGATTTAACTTAGCACCAAGAGAACTTGAGGTGGAGGATCGATTATGGTAGTCTCTAGTATCAACCTCTAGTCTCACAATACATGCCCCCATAGGATCGTCTTAAATAACCTATTTAGTGCATCCATAAATACCATATGAGTCATGATACAAAGTTCTATCTTGGGAAATAGACTTTCCCTTATCAATGTGGGACCTACATAGGATTCCATGGGATAGCTCACATGATCTATTGTCGGTTAAAGTTAATATTCAAAATATGAACTAAGTTACATTCAAAGGTTTTATGAAACTTTCCTTATTTTAAGGATGTACTGAGCATGTTCATTATTCATGCTTATTCTTTTAATGATTTTATGATGTTTAGCTTGGTCGTGTATATCATTCTTTCGATTATGTCCACTTATGATCATGTTTCATGTTTTATGCATTTCCCTCATAGTTAGTACATTCCATGTATTAATGCATACTTGTGCCTTCATTATTTTACTACTGTAGGGTTCGACAATCTTCCTTCTTCCACTCATGAGTGGATTGCATAGAACATTGAAGACTTGGTGAGTCCTCATGATCTGAGGGCAGTGTCACCTTTACTCTATTTTTTATGTCTTTAGTTTACAGATGTTGTAAGGGATGTATGAGTTTCATCCAGATAGCTTCTTGAAATATTAGAATGGTGTTTCAATATTAAGTTTAGACATCCACTTTTATGTCAAATTCTTTCATTATATGAGATTTACTACTTTCGTCCATTATGTTGTGTGGTATGCATATCAAGTGGCTTGTGTAGGGCCTCTCGGGGTCTGATACACAATCTCACGTCAAATGTGTACTTTGGGTCGTGACAAGCCGTGTTGAGTAGAGTCTTGTTAATAAGTGTGAAGCGCGCCACATTTAGGAATAGGAGGCTACAAAGTGTTCAGGAAACATCACGTCTTTCATTACTCTAAAGTTGTGCCATAGAGTCTAATTCTATAAAGATCCCTATCCTAAATCGTTTCCAATGATTTTTAGGATGTGGCACCTTGAAGAGTTTATGTAAGAAGAAATGCGGGTGAAAATATGGTGCCCGAGATTCCTCAATTTCCTGTATCCTTTAAGATTCTATGGCACAAGTTTATAGAAATAGACTCGATGGCATGACTTTAGAGTAGTGAATGAAGTGAAGTTTTCTAAATGGATTGTAGCCTCATATTCATAAATGTGGCACACTTCACAATCATGAACAAGTCTCTACTCTACGTAGCTTGTCAGACATCTTGGAATTTTTCTAAAACCTAATGCTCTGATTACGAAATTCGTTACAACCCAAAGTTTACCCAAGATGTGACCTGGCGAAAAGGACCACGAGAGGCCCTAAACTAGCCACTTGATATGAACATGATGTAAAAGAAACATAGCAAGAGAGGATAGATAATAAAAGTCTTATATCATTTGAGGAATCTGAATATTAGTGCGGAATACTAAATTATTTTTTGATATAGCCTTTCTAACATCATAGGATTGGTTAAAATGTAACCTATATATCACATGGAAGTGTGAAAATGAAAATTGAATACGAGAAATATAGCATCAATGGCTTTCTCCTCTGAATATGAGGACTCACCAATCCACCGTTCTAGTAGAACACACCAAGCTAGCCACAAGGTGGATGAGGAACATTATACCCAATATCATAAGACAATATAGGCGCAAGTATGTATAAGTACATTGAATAAGCTAAGTATGGAGAAATGCATAAAAAGACAAGCATGATAATTTGAGGAACTTTAAACATGATATGCCTGACAAAGTAAAACATATAAAAATTCTTTGAAGAATCCATGATTCATAATCAAGGTCAATGCATACTTAAAACATAAGGAAGGCTTCCATAAAACCTTTGAGGATTTTTTTTTTCATTTGTTGAATATATACCATTAACCGACAATAAGACCGTGTGAGTTAAAACACGAAATTCAATATGACCCTCACACCAAAAAAGGGGAAACTACTTGCCATGGTAGAATTCTGTCACATTAATTCATAATTGCTTTTGTGGATCCACTAGCTAAGTCATTTAAGACAATCCTATAGGGGCACATTGTTTGGGACAAGGATATTGCTACTTAAGAACAAACCTGTACTAGCAGTAGGGCCTCCATTCCAAAGTCCTCCAGGTTCTAAGTAAATACCAACGGAAAATTCGTAATCATATTCATATAAAATTCTTGGAAATACACAATAAAACAACCCAATTTCTTAGGTTTCTATACTATTGCGATTTCATAGGTTTCTAATCTTCTAAATGTATACTTCTAACTCTCGGCACTTCCACTACTGGCTCATAACTCATACTATCTTTTGGATTAAAATACTATTCAAGAATTCTATTACACAGTTCCCTCTTAAAGGGTATTACCCGAAACAAGGTTTGGAGAAGAGAATCTTGGAGAACATCTTGCTTTTAGCTCGAACGCAAGATTCATATAAATAAGGGTTAATTATTTCGGATCAATACACTTAAGCACAATGATGGTCTTCTCTCAAACCTGTCATGACCCGAGCCTACACCCTAGACGTGGCCGGCACTCGAGAACCATTTCTAGTCCCCAAGCGAACCCTCATCCTGGATGACTACAACAGGAAGACTAACTCAAGCATAAAAAGCTTAAAACTTAATAAAATTCATTAAACTCAATTACAAAATCTTTAACTCAAAAGATTAACTCTGAATAAAATAGTATATTCAAGTCGCCAGAAATAGGCAACTCATGTATTTAAAACATTTAACAAAATAAATGAAACAGACTTCTCAAACTCTACTGTCTATGTATGAAACCTCTAAACTGACAAAGATGGAAGTCGGGACAACACCCACGACATCCTGACAAAACTAAAAAAAATAATGACATCCTCCGGAAGCAAGGAGGCTCGACATAACTAACTCGAACTGCATGTGGTATCAACGAAGCGCCTATTGATGATCCTGAATACCTGTATCTACATCATGAAATGATGCAGGACGAATGGCTCAGTACATGGAATGTATGAGCATGTAAGGGAATTCTAAAGCATAACATAAGCTTGAACTGGTGGAATAGAAACATACTTACCTCTTCTCAACTCAACTGAAAGAAACATAGTTCAATTCAACTCAAGGAAACATAGGGCTCAACTCAATGATAAGATATTCAACTTAGTGAAATAAGGCTCAACACAATAATAAGATACTCGACTCTGTATACTCAACTCTGGATACTCAACTTTGGTTACTCAACTCAATATAAAGCAACAATAAAAGATGCAATATATGGAAAACTTTTAAAAACAGTAGAAAGCAACTCAATGTATTGAAAAATACAATAACAATTCAGTTTATATATAAAAATACAATATAACTCTGTGTATATAAGAATACAAAATATCTATGTGGGAGTTTCTCTAACCGACAGCAATCACTATGAGCTATGTGATGATACAACGTCTTGCTCACGTTGCCAGAACTGT
>JAJONR010005359.1:0-41896 GCA_029582245.1 Solanum etuberosum | reverse complement strand
TAGAAAAGGGTCATACTTTTTAGATAATTCCTTAATGCTTTTAGATAGACTAGTGGATCCACTTAGTATTCAGGTTCTATACCCTCGGCAAGGTATAAGATGTCCCTATTAGCGTGAGGCAAAACGTTGTATCAGCACAATAGCTCTTAAGTGATGGTTGTCGGTTAGAGAAACTCCCACAACGGTATTTTGTATTCTTATATACACAAAAGTAAATTGTATTTTTATATACATTCTAGAGTTTATATTGTATCTTTGCATACATACAGAGTTACTATTGTATTTCTAAATACACCGAGTTGTTATCCATGTTTTAAAAGCTTTTCTCTATACTGCATTCATATTATTGCTTTATACTGAAATGAGTTAAGTTGATTTGAGTTGAGCCCAGGTATGTTCTTTCAGTTCCTTTCAAGCTTATGTCTTGTTTTAGTATTCCCTTCGCATGCTCGTACATTCAATGTACTAACGCCATTTGGCCTGCATCGTTGTTATGATGCAGATACAGGTAACTAGGATCAGCATCCAGCGCTTCGTTGATCCAGTTGAGCATTCAGAGTCTTGTGGTGAGCCTCTTTGCTTTCGGGAGGATCCCTATTTACATTTCTTTAGTAGTTTTCAGTTGTTAGGATGATCGGGGGTCTTGTCCCGACATCCCTCCCAGTTTTAGAGGCTTCATAGATAGATAGTTAGTTAGTGCATTTGTCATTATCTTATTATTGGCTTATGTTGAACCTTGAGTTGCCATTTTGGCTAGTTGAATATTCTTTCAAGACATTTTAAGTTATTTCATGAGTTATCTTTTGAGAACTATTTTCCTTTTATTTAAGTCTTCCGCTATGAGTTAAGCCAGGCCAAGGGTTCGCTTGGAGCCAGCAATGGTTCTCGGGTGCCAATCCCGCCCAGGGTGTAGGCCTGGGGCGTGACAGTTTGTAAACTTAAGAGATCCATTTATGGATTGAAACAGCCATCTCAGGTATGGAACATTTGTTTTGACAATTCGATTAAAACTTTTGGTTTTGATCAGTTTGAAAATGAATCATGCATCTATAAGAAATGGGATGAAGACATAGTAACATTTCTAATTTTGTACGTAGATGACATCTTGCTCAAAGAAAATAATATGAGCATGTTGAATTTTGTTAATGAGTGGTTGTCGTCACGTTTTGATATGAAAGACTTGGGAGAAGTGGCTCAAATCCTTGGGATTAAGCTTTTGCGAGATCAAAAACAAAGGATATTAGGCATTCTCAACCACTTTATATTGATACTATTCTTGCGAGGTTTAGCATGCAAAATTCCAAAGAGGGGTTTCTTCCTTTTATACATGGAATTACTTTATCAAAGGATCTGTTGCCCAAAATGACTAATGAGATAGAGAGGATGAAGGCGGTCCCTTAGGCTTTTGATGTAGGGAGTCTCATGTATGCTATGTTATGCACTAGACCGGATATCTGCTTTGTTGTAGGTATGGTTAGCAGATTTCAGTCTAACCTTGGGAAAGAACATTGGACTGTAGTCAAGCATATTATCAAGTACTTTAAGAGGACTGGGGATTATATGTTTGTTTTCCACCCTGGCAATCGTGTACCTATTGTATATACAGATTTAGATTTTTAATCAGATAAAGATTCTAGAAAATTGACCTCAGGATATGTATTTACTTTGGGAGGTGGAGACATAGTTTGGAGGAGCATAAAGCAATCGTGTGTTGCTGATTCAACCATGGAAGCTGAATATGTAGCTGCATCTGAGGCGGCTAAAGAGGTTGTTTGGCTCAGTAATTTTTTAAAAGATCTTGGAGTGGTTCCTTCTATTGAAGCATCAATTACACTTTATTGTGATAATAGTGGAGCAGTTGCCAACTCAAAAGAACCACGAAGCCATAAAAAGGAGTAAGCACATTGAGAGGAAATATCACTTGATTCGTGATATAATTCAAAGGGGTGATGTAAGAGTTTTGAAGATTGAATAGAAGAACAATTTAGCGAATCCATTTACCAAAGGCTTACCTCAGAAGTCTTTTGATAAGCATGTGGATGAAATGGGTGTTAAAATTGTACATGCATGGTTATAAGTCTAAGTGGGAGATTGTTGGGATATACTATTAAACATATGGTGGAGTTGTAGTATTGATTTTAATCCTTTATAAAAACTTTACGTTTTATGTTAATTATTACAATAAAGTCTTCGTTTGAATAAATCATTGTATTTATATGTGTTTCCATTACTTATATAGTAGACGATTTTTGGGTATGGAGTTGTTTAACTCATACGCGGAAGATTAAAATTATCGGTTCTTATAAGTTATAAATTAAATGTTCACAATCAAAGATGAAGTTTGACAAAAATCTTGATGATTGTAACACAGGATTAAATATAATTCAATCTTAATTATGGGAATGGTAAAATTCCAACTTCTTGTGTTAGTACATTTTTCATGTATTGAACGGACCAAATTGAGATATGTATTTATGATCTGTGTAGTTTGTTTTATTATTTTAATCTATTAAAAGGTGAGACTCTATGATGAGTCAAAATATTCCTAATGGATTGGATAATAACAAATTACATTCGTGAAATAATAATTAGTTGATAGAACCATATCTCGGATATGAGAAAGAGGACACCCCTTTATGGTTACTTATAAGTAGTCACGTGAAAACCCTGCAGGTGGATTATATATGTATATCCATCACGTGAATTAATTTAAGCATAAAAATAAAGTATTAAATTAATCAATGGATTAAATTTTTCAGAAGTTTGATTTAATTGATTGGTGTCGGTAATTCTAACATGGAGATTTAAATAAGTCGTAACGGAAATGTTTTTGAAATTAAATAGAGGAGTGCAGTTACAGATTTTTAGTGGTACAATCTGTGATTTATTATGATATGGTTAATTCATGCTTTTACGAATTAAATATTATAATTGAACGCCTCTGCTAATAAATTTGTGGTCCCTATTATGCCTGATTAATTGATCGATTTCGGAAAAGAAAAGGATTGTTAGTATTTTTTTCAGTTTAAGAATAAATCATTTTTGACTTTAATTAGTTTAAAAGAGAAAAAAACTTTTTATTTCCTTAAAAGAAGAAAGAGGAAAATACTGGGTTTCTTTGTTTCCTTAAAAGATGAAAGAAACAAATATTGTTGTTATTGGTTATTAATGGATATTAACGGTGTTTAAATAGCCTTGATGTTTAATGACTGTCTAAATACACTTAATGATATTTAGTGGTTGTTGATAACTATTGATCATGGTTGTTGGATACCTTAACTTTGTCAAAATACACTTAATGATATTTAATGGTTGTTGATGACTACTGATCATGGTTGTTGGATACACTTAACGGTGTCTAAATACACTTAAAGGTATTTAATGACTATTAATGGATATTAATTATGACAAGAAACATTTCATCTTTCAAACCTTTGCTTTCTGTTAAAAAGTATAAATAGGGGTGGTGGTTCTCAAAGAAAGATCATCCTTTTTTTCTGAAAATTTTCTTGCTCACACAAGACTTGATTGAGAGAGTTAGTCAGGAAGTAGTAGAAGGCTGCAAACTGGAGTCCCAGTTCCTGAATGAGTTGTGTGAAAGCTTCAAAAGGTTAGAGTATCACAAGTTATTCAGTTTACATTATTATGCTACTATGTTTGTTCGTGATCTTGAATAATGTTTCCGCTGTGCATATTCTAACAGTGAGATCTTAGATTAAAATACAAAGATGAGTAATTTGAGTGACTTAGATTATAAATTTTGCCAGTGATAACTATCTCAAGAGTTCTGAAAGGAAAAAAAGAACAATAATTGTCATCAAGATAGTATAATGAAGTTTTATAGTTGAAGACCTATTATAATAGTATCATTATTTATGGAAACACACTTTACGAATCAAAGAAAAGAATTAAAAAAAAAAGACCATAAAAATATTGTGACCTTTGTTTGTAAAAGTGTTGCTAAAGATCCAAATAGAGAAAAAAAATTGAGATGCATATTTCAAATTTTAGCAACTGTTCCCACATAAAATTTAATTAATTTATCATAATAAATCTAGAACTTCATATAATCTAGGGAAGGGTGTATGAGTTCACGAGTGCACGAAACATAAATAATTGAATTATCCAAACAATCATGTTGCAAGTTGATAATATTGTTTTGTTGCATTGCCTTCCATGGAACCCTGTACGGATAGCATCTGTGGATTAGTTTCGACCATCAAGATAATGTGGTTGCTGAAGCGGCATGGAAGACTGATGAAGCTGTGACATCTAGTGGGTTGGCAATAGTGTGGTCTACTCTTGCTTTGCTTGTTGCTGTTGCATTAACTTCTGTCTTTGAAAAAGTAGTTCCTGCATATGCCAATGGTGGGACTGCTGTCTTAATTGCTGATTCTACAATATTTGCTGGCTCTGCGACATTTGCTACCAGAGGCTTGAATTTTTTTGTAGGGAACCGAGGTTTGCCTGCACTGGGTTAGTTCCACTTTGTGAACTTAATGAGCTTTTGTCAACTTGTTGACGACGGTTAACAGGATTTTGTTGCAAAGAGCAAGTAGACACTTGTTGCAGTGAGTTCAAATAATTGGAACCAGGCTGTATTGTATTTATCATGTCTTGCTGAGAGTTGGAATTTGTCGATACGCCAGACAAGGAATTATGCTGCAAGTTGGTTAAATTATTCTGTTGCATTAACTGATGCAGTGAGTTCATTGCTTGCTGATGTTTCATTAACTGCTTACTTCGAAAAAGTTGTTGCTCCATCAGTAGCAGGTTGCACAGCGGTGTTAATTGTTAGTTCTGCAACATTTGCTGCTCGTGCTGTATAAGAAGTAAATATGGCAGCACATTTGAGTTTGGCTGTAGGGATTCGAGGATTACCTGTTGCTTTACTTACTGCTGTTGCGTTAACTTCTTGCTTTGAAAAAGTAGTTGCTGCCTCTGCCGATGGTAGGACTGCTGTCTTAATAGCTGGTTCTGCAACATTTGTTGGCTCTGCGACATTCTCTGCCAGGCGCTTGAATTTTGTTGTAGGGAACCGAGCTTTGCCTGAACTGGGTTCGTTCCACATTGTGTACTTAATAAGCTTATGTTATCATGTTGAAGACTGTTAACAACATTTTGTTGTAAGGAGCCAGTAGCAACCTGCTGCGGTGAGTTCAACAAATTACCCTGTCCCAAATCCCATCTGGAACTAGGTTTTACCATATTTATCATGTGATGTTGAGAATAGGAAATTGTCGATACTCCAAACATGGAATTATGTTTCAAGTTGGTGAGATAATTTTGTTGCATTGCCTCCATGGAACCCTGTACGGGCAGCATCGGTGAATTAGTTTGACCATCAAGAGATTGTGGTTGCTGAAGCTGCATGGAAGACTCTTGAAGTTGCCCCTGCTGTGGAGAAGAAGAAGTCCTGCTGCGTGCCCAATTGGAACTAAGAAAGAAACTTATGTTCTTCTCAACCGAGACCACTTTGTCCTTCTGAATAAATTGAATATTCTGCTTGTTAAGCCGCAAGAAAAGCATAATGCGTTCCAGCGTCACCTTGAACATTATTAACTTTTCAATTATCTCATTTTCAAGACGCTGATGAAGAGTGTCATGCATAAAATCAGAAAGAAAAAAGTCAGTTTAGTCACAGTCCTGTTTCTTGTCTGTAACCCTACTTTTGAAATTCATGCTTCAAGTACCTCCCACGGCAACCCAAAAGGCAGTAAAATTTAAGAAATGACATAAAGAGACAAATAACATAGCTCGCAAGGGTCAGACAATTCAGCAGAATGTTCATTCAAGTTCTTTTAAATTCAGATACATCAAGCCCTTGCCCAAAGATTGAATGCCTTAATTCCTTTCCCGAAAGCAAAACAAACTAACAGAAAAATTACATGTGAAAATAACTCTTTTATGGTGTCCACTACCACCTCGACTTCACAATCATTCACAATGCTTCGACACAAACAAAGACTTCACAATCAGTCAGAATGCTTCAACACACACAAATGATGCAGATGCTAGAAATGAAAAGAAATTAGCCGCATTATAACTATGAGAGCATTGTTTCTCAAGATGACAATCGATAGGAAATGATCCAAATTAAAGAAGAAAAATGAGACTTTAGTGTCTTGAGCTTTCTGCATCAGTTCCCAGTTTGAGGAGTTTCCAATAACCAATAGAATACAATATGCACTACACCTTGGGCATGCTATATGCAAATGATGGAGTATCATTTGATGAAATTTGCAAGGGAGTCAACCAAAATTTGGAACTATGATGAAGCACTTAAAAGGGTGTTGATGACATACCTGCTGCACTTTATGAGCAATTTTCTCGTATAAATCATTGAGGTCTGATAAATACATCTCCTTCATATACTTGATCTGCATTACAAATTTTCAACAAGTCAAATGCGGAAATGTCATGAATGCATTCCCATGTGGTTAGGTGATAATTAGATCAAATGTACGATGCCGTAGAGAACAAACTAGAGAATCTTCACAAAAGAACCTTCCAGATAAAAAGGTTAAAAGTGAAGTAGAAGAGGAAGACTACAACTAATTAACATATAACTGGTAAAACAAGTAACTGATTTTTGCTTCCTTCAGCTTCTTGGTACTCACATCAAGAATACAACTTGCGTAATTTGATTGTAGACCAGCCCAACCAGGGGGAATTAGAACAGACTTTTTTAAAGTTAGGTTGGAAGATATAGCACAGTTTAATAGCAATCGTCAGTTTTTTAATTTACACCTTTATCATCAATAACGTAAAAAATAAGGGTAAACACTTAAATAATAATGATGTTGTTGACAACTAAATCCCGAAATAAGACATACATATGTTGGATGAACTAATAATAGAACTTGGTTTCTTACATTACTACATGTTTTATTACCTCCTAACATCAATGTATTTCATACTCGGATGGATTATTGGTCTTTCTTTTGCTACTAAATCCCTAAATAAGGCATACATAGGTTGGTAGGACCACTAATAGAACTTGGTTTCCCATAGGTTGATTGTGAGGAAGGCGGGGGCCGCTTCCTGCTGAATTAGAGTGTCGTAGAAGCTGAACGTGCGTGAGATCTCAATGCTGATATCAATTACTAATAAAGTAAGAACACTTTGGGGCTGCTCCTCTGCTCTACCTCTGCTTGGAACAATGCCTTTTCTGGTAAAAGAGGGAGATTCTTTACAGAGAGTGTGCTTGTAACATGGGTTTTTTGGGGCACAGTTCTAAATTCGGTGGATAATGCGTCTTCTCCTCTACCCTTCTCCATTTAAATACTAAATTTTTTTCAAATGCGCCTAATCCAACATGTCACATGTTACACTCTTACCACAGCAAAAGCATCGATTTATCGTGTGGTTGGCTGTACAAGGGAGACTACTTAAAAAAGAAAGATTAAGGCATCTAA
This sequence comes from Solanum etuberosum, assembly GCA_029582245.1. NCBI lineage: Eukaryota > Viridiplantae > Streptophyta > Magnoliopsida > Solanales > Solanaceae > Solanum > Solanum etuberosum. The sequence continues at coordinate 34,478 of JAJONR010005359.1, read as the reverse complement.
GTATTCCAGTGGAAGATGTTGCATGTTGTCTTTGTGCAAGTCAATCTCTGGAGACATTAAGAGATGGCATCCAAAAGTGAGTAGGACTAACCATACCTAAGGGTGAGTTTCAGAAAGTGCTGGAAGGCATTACGAGGAAGAGCTGGAAGAAGTTTCAGAAGGAAGTGATCACACCTATTTGGGGAGCAGTGATCTATCATACATGGAAAGCAAGAAACTGGATGATTTTTAGAGGTTCATCGGTAAATACTCAGATAGTGTTAGTACAAATTAAGAAAGAAGATATAGAAAGATTAGACTTACTTAAATGATCTAGGTAAGCTAGAAATAGACATTGGTTGATCACCAAGCTACTTAGTGCCTAACTATTTTTTATGTTTAGTTCGAAACGTATGCTTCTTAGTACTCTTCCTAGAAGGTGGCTTAGATGATAGGTTACCTTATGGTGTAATGTTCTTTGTTGGTTAATGGTAATTTATTGTTTTTTCAAAAATAATAATAATAACGTAGTTGGCTTCACAAGTAAAAAACGATGGAGAATATAGAGCATGTTATATGTTTATTCTTGTAGAAATCAAAGTATTCCAACTTATTACTAGCTGGTAAACCAAGTCGTGTAAGTAGAGAAGGACGATTTTCAAAAACAGAAGCATTGAATTCTCTATTATAAGAAATAAAATAAAAGCCAGAAAAAGTATACTAACTAATACAGATGAACATATGTCTTTTAACATAACACATCTTCATATTGCCATATATTCAGGTATATACTTCTTGTACAAATAGGTTTATCCCTCAAACTAGCAATTAAAAATTTTAGCTGCCGGGAAATAAAGCAAATTGGTGACATGCCATGAAGACTTTGACCCGAACTTCCAGACAAATTATCTCATGAATTAAGTCAATATGATCTCAGCACTCAACAACTAATTTTCCGTAATCAATTAATTTATTAAAATATGTTTCACTTCTAAATCATGCCACTGCATGTGAAACTAATTTTTTCCTGTTGACAATATTTGACCAAGAGAAGCTTACATAGAGCACCATCGATAGTGAGGTTTCAAGGTCGTTTCTAACAAGTTACCTGTTTACACACTCAAATTTCTATTTCTTCTAAAAAAATTATTACATAAAGCACTTTGCAGGGAGGGGTACGACAATGAATTTAGTTGAACATTTGATATGGTATACCTTTTCTATTACTCTATAATCATAGAAAATATTTCAAAACATTTAGCTATTTCTTTATAATGTTATAGCCAGCCAGTTTATCGAAATCCACATTTAAAATTTCCACACTTTTCTAAATCTTGTGCAATTTAAAAGTGTCATGGAAAACCATACCTTTTGATAAACCTCTTCCTGCCAATCAGCTCCATTTGCATTTTTCATCTGAACTGTAGAATGTAAAAGTTCTATAAGTAAAGCAAACATTGATGATAACATAAATATTAAAGAACTTCATTTCTTACATCATTAAAATTTTAGGAAACTTTTGTGACAATGTTAGATATTTCAGGCATATTATTACTTTTTTTTAATGATTGTGGTCTCCGAGCACCTCCCGCCAACAATAAGTACTAGGTAGCTCTTTCAACTAAGGCTATGAAAGATGGGATGAATCACCTAGTGTTTTTTAGGCTATGAAATCAGCTAGTATTTTTTTTTCTCCGGTGGGATTCGTACCTAAGACCTCATAGTTCTCAACCACTTCATTGACTACTACGCCAAATCCTTACGACCAAATATATTTGTCAAAGAAAGTTAAGTAATTTCCACTTTTATTGGGTATTTTATAATATATTAATACTTTTATCTTTTAATCTATGCTATTATAAAGTACAAACCTCCAACACAAAATTTGATTACCATTCATAAATGCAACTGTGTTGGATAATATTGTTATTATAATTAATGATTATACTTATGTTGAGCCAACAGTCTATCTACAGAGAGACCTCACTAGTAAGGATAAGTAATTGAGATTATAGTGTTATTATTATTGGATAACAATTGTGGATAACAATACTGGGAGGATAATTAATCTGTGATATGTAATGATCTTACTTTGTATCGCTTAATTTGAAGCTGAATTACGGAAGGGGAGTAACTACTTTGTCAAATAACGACCAAGATTAAATCTCAATTAATGAGGAACAAGAGTCACGATCTCGCCACATTATTTGAAGGTTGTTATAAACTGCATAAGGAGAGAGAATGCAACAAAGAATTTCTGGTAAATCAATTTCTCCCTCATTTCTCTTCCCTTCTATTCTCTTCTTCTCTAATTCTAATATTCTCCTTTTCTCTATCAGCAGATTCGAGATCTGCCATGGATACCCACTCATTCCCACTATCTTAGATTTAATTAGTATTCAACTTTGTTGTATTAGACATCCATTTTCCAGTTTATATAAATCATAGAAAATTGTCTAAAAAAATGAGTTGATTTACTTTTGAAGTTGTAATTTACAATCAGATCCTAATTGGGATCTTGACAGGATAACTTGTCCAAACCAGAACCCACACTTGCTACTACCTTCGGGTTCACATAAAGTAAACCCCACTCCAGGATGATAACCCACAAACCACACAGTAAAAATAAACACCACTAAACAATTTTCATAGTAGTAGTGTAAAATCATTGACAAAACAGAAAAAAAAAAAACAAGTACAGGTAAAGATCGAAAAAAAAGAAGGAAAATCACTACCTTGAGCATTATTTTTAACAATATAAATCTCCATCCTGACCAACCTTTTGAAACCAAACCTAAGCCTAGTATATATATTTATATGTGGAGTAAACTTTGTGTATAGTCTCTCAAATAGTAATATTTTTTATCAACTTGGTTTTTTTTAAAAAAAATAAAGGTTACTCAACTAATGATAATTATCTTTAAAAATTATTTTTTTTTATTTATAATAAAAATTTAGTCAATTTTGTTTTTGGTAATATAAAGCTCACTATGATAATTATTTCAAAAATTTATTCAACCTAGAAAAGTAAGAACGAAGGAAAGAACTAAACCTAATATTATTGATTCACCGCATAAGGAATTACATTCTCCAAGAAAGCATTAAAATTCTCTATTCAATGTCATTAAGATCAAACTTTTAAAACACACCAATCGATACTGTCATAGATAATTTAAGTGATAGTCTAGTAACTAGGATTATTGATTCAATTATCATTCCTTTATGTTTTATTAGAAGACCCTAATGTTCTTTTTTTATTACCATGCTTCTACCCAAATGTGATAAGTTATCAATGAATTTAATTTGTATAATTTTTCAATCTTGACTGTTGATGGACGTATAACTATCCTCCGCAGTCAACCGTACTTCGATACAAAAGATTGATGTGTCACTTTCCTAACTATGAGTATGCTCCACTAGAAAGTTTGTTTCCATGCTTCTATCCAAAGGTGTGATAAATTATCAACGAATTTAATTTGTACAATTTTTCAATCTTAATTGTTGGCAAACCTATCACTATCCTTCGCAATCAATTGTACTTCAATACAAAAGATTGATGTCACATTCCTAACTATGAGATTGCTCCACTAGAAAAGTCGGGTGCATAACTTTATAATAAATTTTATGTGATAACCCTTTTTTTCTTTTTACTGAAGGGTTAATTGGTAATTTAATTTATAATAAGAAGAGTGGGCCCAACCCATTATATTTCTCTATTGCAACAGTTTGTTAGCGATAGAAACAAAACCAATTAGTGCTGTTCATTCCTTAATTTTGGAGAATAAAATAAAACGCAACAATCAGGAAAACAATTTTAGGAGTTCATAGACGGATACTAAATCTTTCTACCAGTGTTTTGGTGAGAAGTTGCAGGTATTGAACTTCTTGTTATTGTGTGCTCTTGCTAGCTTAAACCTCAACCTATGTTGTTGAGCATTCTTCTGTCTAAGAAGTATTGTCACTATGTTTTTCTTTAAAATAAACCTAAGTGCTGAAATTAAATGTCATTGTTGGCTATGAACTGATGTAGCAAATAGAACTGGTGCAGCAACCAAAATAACTATTTTCGGCTAAGATTATTTATGTGTGGTTTGTCTATTTGGGAATAAAATACTTATTTATGGTGCAATAAATTCACTAATTAAGTTTGGTTAGTGATGTAGAGATATTCTTTTATCCTAAATTCATGGTTTAAGGGTAAAATATTAAGGTATAACGCTAAGCTTTAATGTTAGGGATATTGAGACTTTACCCCGACTAGCATAATTAATATTGTTGATCAATATTTTTGCATAGATTGAGGTCATTTGGGGCTGTTTGGTTGGTGTTCTACACACGCGAGGTTGTGGAACTTCTCATTAGCAAGGTAAGTGAGACTTAAGCTTTAGTGCTTGCTTTTCAAAACTACTTTGAAAATGTATTTTATCTGGTCCATGTGTTGGGTCAAGTATGTCCTTTACAGAAGATGAAATATTCTTTTATAAGTTATATGTGGCGTGATATTAGATATCCTTCTTTATTATTGTGATATAGTTACTAGGAGCATACATAGTTGCTTTAATATGTTAGGGGCATACCTATACTGCCGTAATATGTTAGGGGGCCTGTACATGCTGTCCTAGTATACTTTGGGGCATTATAAACGTTGTTGTGGACTTGTTGGGGGATGCAAGGATACTCTCCTTCACTGTCATTTATGACAAACGTTGAGTGTTGATTGAGTTTGAGACATTCAGTGTCATGTTTGAATAATTGGTTGGACTTATTGATTAATATATTATGAAATATATTATGGTGCATATCATTACGTGTTTGTGGTATAGATGTATTTTCTAACACTTGTTCCAGGGGTACTAAGGTAGCGGGTCGAGGATCTTACTAGGTTATATTTACATAAAACTCACTCCTTACTTGCATGTCTATGTAGATACTATCGCAGAGGGTGAGATTAGTGGCTGACGAGCTCTTTCGCGTGGATTCTGCTGCTGAGGTGAACCTTCGCATTGATTGTTGAGGCTACTATCTCAGCTTTATCTAATTATAGTTTATGACTTATTTTCTTGGGGTTTGCAAAGCTGACAGTTGAACTCATGTAACTCTAATAGATGACCCATGGTCTTATTATGGTATTTGGCTAAAGACATATTAGTGAAGTGATGTTTTCTTTTCATAAATAGATATACAATTTTTGTTGGATAGTGATTTTGTTTTGATGAGTTTTATAGTTTCACATGTCCTATCTTTGTGCTTTAATTATTTGGTAAGTGTATGGATATTTGGTACACCCAGAAGGTGATGTTAGCAGGTGCCATTCACGTTTAGGGAGTGTTTCGGGACGTGAAAAAGTTGGTATTAGAGCATAGGCTTAAAGTCTCGGGTTATGGAGCAGTGTTTAGTAGTCTTGTTCATGGGTATGTAGGTGCCCACACTTATGACCTTGAGGCTAATGAACATTCAGGATGTTTTCCCTTTTCCATTCTTTGTTCGTGCGTTGAGTTAAATCAAGTCTAACCCTTGAATATTATTTTGCAGATGGCTAAGAAACATGGTTCTCTGATGTTTGATCTAATACATGTGTTAGACGTTGTACGGGACTTGGTATTAACCCCGGTAGAAGTCAGGGTAGGTCTCATCCTACTAGGGCTCATACTAAGGCAAATGCCACTTCTTAGCTTGAAGATGGGAATAGGGAGGAACCCCGAGTTGTTCCAGAGGAGCGAGTGCAGGAACATGTTGTTTGGGATGCTCCATCAATAGGGTCAACTATTATGCCTACTGTTGCTTTGCCGACTGATGTCGTGATGACATTATTGAATGTGTTAGAGGCATTAGTGTCTAATTAGGATGGAATTCAAATTCCCCAGACTACTCCACAAACACAAGAACAAGTTCAACCTAATGTTGCAGCTACTCAGACACCTCATTTGGATCCTCAATCGGGTTCTCATTCAGTTGCAGCTACAGGGCAACCCAAGGATCTTAAGAATTTCATAGATCTTAAGCCACCAGATTTTGATGCGACACCAACCTCTATTGAGCCTCAGAAGTTCATTTATCATTGTGAAAAGATACTTACTACATTGGGGTTAAAGGAGACTCGTGATGTGGAATTTACCACTTTCCTATTCTCAGGGTCTCTAGAGGCATGGTGGAGCTCCATTCAAAGGGAAAGACAAGCAGCATTACCACCATTCACTTGGTCATAATTTTTAGCAATATCTAAGGATAGGTTCATTCCATTGAGCAATCAAGATGATATCATACACCAATTCCATGACTTGTGTCAGGGCACTATGACAATTACAAAGTATGAGGCCAAGTTCACTGATTTGTCCAGGTATGTCCCATTTTTAGTTTCATATCCGAGGGAGAAGGTGATACGATTTGTGGATGGACTAGAACATCGTTATCTTGGTCCTGTGATATGGGAGGTGCGAAATGGTACCTATTCAGATGTGTTTGACACTGCTCTTCGTTGAGAGTCCTACATAGAAATGGAGAAATTTGAGCATGAAAGCAAAAAAAAGGCACGTAATGCAAGAGGGTTTAGTGGTGCTCCATCTGGGGGCAAGAATGGTTTTCATCATGGGCAGTCCAGACCTAATCGATCAAAGTCGGTGGTGCAGTCTTCTAGGATTGATCATCAGGCTAAACAGGGTCAACAAAAAATGCAGAGGAGGGATAATAGTTCCTTCCAGTTTGGACAACATCCGAGGTGTACCACTTGTGGTAGAAATCATAGTGGTCGTTGTTTTGGTATTTGTGGTCCTTGTTATAATTGTGGTGAAAGAGGACATATTGCTAATTTGTTTCCTAAGAGAGAGTCTGGTACTGGTCAAGCTACTTCGCAAGTTTAGAGGAATGTTGCAGGTGCACATGCACGATTCAGCCAACCAGGTGCTCATGGACAAGGTCCTCAGGGTGAATATGTCGCTTAGGGAACAGGTGGACCACCGAGATTATTTTGTGTGGCAAGACTATATATCGAGGAACCTAATGCAGTAGTCACGGGTATTATCACTATCAATTGTCATGAGGCATATGCTCTTATTGATCTTGGTTCTACGTATTCGTATGTATCTCTGTCATTCGCTATATTTTTAGAATGGAGAGTTGAGACTCTTATAGTGCCATATATTATTATGACCCAAGTGGGGGAGACTTTATCAGTGGATAGAGTGTATAGAGATTGTGTGATATCTGTTCAGGGTAAGGACAGAGTAATTGTTGAACTAGCGTTGCCGATGTCTGACTTTGATGTGTTTATGGGCATGGATTGGTTAGCATCATGTTATGCTTTGGTTGATTGCTATGTTAAGCTGGTACATTTTGATTTTCCTGGAGAACCACCTTTAGTGTGGAAAGTCATGACTCATCTGACATATAGAAAGATAATATCTTATGTAAAGACACATCGAATGATTAATCATGGATGCTTGGGTATTATTTCTACTGTTCATGATACTCGAGGGGAGGATGTTACTATTGACATTGTCCCAATTGTTTAGGAATTTGTTGATGTATTTTCAGAACCACCGATGAGGGAAGTTGAGTTTAGCATTGATTTAGTGTCAGGGACTCAAGCTATCTCTATTCCTCCATATCGTATGGCTCCATCTGAGTTGAGAGAATTGAAGGTTCAACTGTAAGAGCTACTTGATAAGGGGTTCATCGGGCCTAGTGTATCACCTTGCGGTGCATAGGTGTTATTTGTGGAAAAGAAAGATGGCTCGATTAGAATGTGTATTGACTACAGGCGTATTGATGATCTATTTGATCAGCTACAGGATGCTACTCACTTTTCCAAAATTGACCTGAGATCAGGTTATCATCAACTAAGAGTAAAGACCGAAAATATCTCCAAGATAGCCTTTCGGACCAGATATGGGCACTTTGAATTTTGGTGATGTCTTTCGGGCTAACTAATTCACCCGCAACATTTATAGACCTCATGAATAGGGTATTCAAGCAATACATAGACAATTTTGTGGTTGTGTTCATTGATGATATTTTGGTCTACTCACGGGGTGAGGCCGAACATGAACACCACTTGAGAGTTGTATTGCAAAAATTAGAGAATGAAAGCTTTATGCAAAGTTCTCAAAAATGTGAGTTCTGGTTGAGCACAATTTCCTTTTAAGGACACGTGGTGTCACGACATGGAAGCCAAATTGATCCAAAGGAGATAGAAGCAATTCACGATTGGCCTCAACCTAATACTTCTATATAGATACACAGTTTCTTGGGACTAGTGATGAGTCTGAGATTTCGACTCATTTAGGGCTTTGTTTTCATAGTTTAAGTGTCCTCAATGCCAAAATTATGCTCTAAACTGATGTTAAAATGTTTATTTGCAGCAATGAAGGCTAAGGAGTAAGGCAAGGACATTACCGAGCAAAAAGGAGTGAAAAAGCTGAAGAAGTTGATGGAACGCAATCCAGGTGATCACCAAGACCACTCAGCGAGCCGCCGAGTGGATCTTTAGCTCACCTAAAGTTTCAGCAGGCCATCCTTGGGGAACAACCTACTTGGCGACGGAAATGGAAAGTGGGCGGACCGCTAAACGGATCGGCAATCTCGATCCCGATCGCCTAAAGTCACAGAACCCTAAGGATAAAAGGTCAACGCGAACCGGCGATGGAATGGAGCAAAAGGCGCGTCGCCGACTTGGTTGGTGATGCTCGACTTACTTCGCCTAACAGTCCTGTAGGCCAAAATTTGTGAAGCTATAAATTGAAATTTGAAGTAGAGTTTTTGGAGTTTTTTTTCTTCGAGTTTTTGTAGTTTTCCTAAGTTTTCCATTATAGAACTTAGAGCTTTTGAGACTTGGTTTTGAGGAATTTTTATTTGGATTTTTGAATTAAGTTGATTTGAAGCATGGTAGAGATTTGGGAACCATTACCCAGTTCATGGCTAACATAATTGGTAATCGTTTCTTCCTTTTTATGATGTGTGGCTAAAACCCCAAATTCTTGGGGTGTGATCGTATGATTATTAGCTTAATTAGCTTATGGGTTTGTTATTTACTGATTTAAATGCTTAATTGAAGTGGGTTTAATTGATAGCTGTGTATTAATCTATGAATTGTAGTTGCAAATGCAATTCTAACTTAGTGTTCTGGGCTTGCTTGAGAAAGAGATTTTAGAACGAAGATTATCGATTGATGATTGTAGCTATTGGGTTGATATGGGTTCAGCTCGAGAGACTGAATCCTAAACTTGATTCTACCTATCTAGCTCGAGAGAGTAGATAAATTAAGGTTTTGGACTGTTTATATTATTAAGCTTGTTGAGGTTGGAGAGAACTCGCTTGAATCGTAATAGTTGTTCGAGAGAAAGTTATTGCATCTATAATCTATCCTACCTACTGAGATTTAGCAATTGTTAGTAAATTCAAGTTACCCATATAGCGAAATTAGCCTATAGTCGATCACATCCCCGAGAATTCCTCTCTACTTATTGTTTCCCCTATTTTCCAAATTGTTTTAGTTGCTAATTAACAAACCAATCCCCCCATCTGACATTTGTGTCACTATTTCGATTTATCTAAATGGTTTCGATAATTTTTACTCCTATAACCGATTATATCACATTTATAACTTCATAACTTAATTTAAACTTGTACCACTCCCTATGGGTTTGACCCCAACTCATTTGTTGGGTTTTATACTAGATTACGATCGCCTACACCTAGTATTGGATGAGGTGTAGTTGAGCGTTTATATAAAATAGCGCTTCTGCCGGGGAGTAGTGTTTAGAATTCGCTTATTGAACTTTGAATTGTGATCTTCTTATGTTGTAGTTGTATCGATTTACTTTGTTTTGTGTTTGTGTTGGCTGTGTTTGAACAGAGGACGAGATGAGTGTGAACGAAAGTAACGGTAGCCAACTTGGCCACCAAGATGATGTCGGAAATCTGAATGATGTCAATGAGCCAATTCAATTGGGTGGCGTTGGTGCTATACCTCCGTTTGAGGGGAATGTTGTCTTCCATGTCACTAGCACAATGTTGCAACTCTTGCAAATGAAAGGATTATATGAAGGATTAGCTCATGAGGATCCCCATGATCATATTCAGAATTTCGTGGACGTATGTGGTCCATTCTCGTTCAACAACATCTCACAAGAATCAGTCCGTGTCCGGTTGTTCCCTTTTTCTTTGATGGGGGAAGCTACCAAATGGTTAGCTGATTTACCGAGAGATTCAATTACCACTTGGGATGAATTTACCGAGGCGTTCTATGTAAGTTTCTTCCCTCCTTCAAAGATGATGTCATTGAGAGACAATATTCAAGGCTTTAAAAGTTTGGAGGGTGAGCCAATCCATGAGACGTGGCTGAGATTTCAGAAGTTATTACTTTAATGTCCGACTCACGGGCTTCCAAACAACGTGTTGTTGCAACACATCTACAGGAGTCTTGACTCGGTGAACAAAGGAGTGGCTAATCAACTTGTCCAAGGATGTATAATGCACCAACCATTCGAAGTAGCATCTAATCTCCTTGATGGCATGATCAAGATTAATAGAGCATGGTACACTTGGGAGGACCAGGTGTCTCCTCTAACCTTTAGGATAACAAAGGAGCAGATCGAGAAAGACCAAGAGCGAGACCAAAATATGGCCAAAATGATGACCAAGCTAGATATCTTAGCCAAAAATGTGATGGGGAGTGGGTCGAAGAGTGTAAATGATGTTGGTGTTAGTGGAGCAAACCCCAAGGAGGCACACTTTGAGGCTCTATGTAACGAGGAAGTGAATTTTCTTGCAAATCAAGGAGGAGGTGTTCGTCCAATCTATCCAAAGCCGAGCGAAAATCCATGTTAGAATAGAGAAAAATATAATGGATGGAGAGACAATGACAGACAATGGCGCGATTGTGGTGCTAATTGGAAGGAACGGGATGGTGACAAGGAAAGATGTGTTCCACCCCATGAACGTCAAAAGCCAAAAGACCAAAGGGCTGACCCGGAGAACTTTCGCACGGAAGACATGCTTGCACGCATTCTTAATAATGTGGAAGGGTCGGACAAAGTTTTGAAAGAAATGAAAGAGGATGTATCCACACTCAACCAAACGGTCACCTCTCACCCAGTGTCCATAAAATAATTGGAAACACAAATGGGTCAAATTTCATCTCATCTGAACCAAAGGCCAAAAAAGGGGTCAACTAAGTGATACCTTGGCCAACCCAAAAAATAAACCTTGAAAAGCGTATCCATGTCATGCCACGATGTTAAATAAGGTGCTTCTTGGGAGGAAACCCAAGCTTTAATGCTTTTATTAGTGTTGTTTGAATAACGGGTGTTGAATATGCAGATTGAAAAGTTGAAATTTTGGGAAAATGGCAACTAGGGGAGCCAAAAGTTCATTCGGTGACTCGCCGAACAGGTCGGCGAGCCTGACTTGGATCGCCTTTGGAACCACCTAGCTTGCTAGAGGTTTTGTAAAACTCGGCAGGCTAAAGTACCACTCAATGAATCACCGCGTTGGTCAGCGACGTAAGTCGTGGTCGCCGACTGGAACGTGAACTGAAGTGTTTTTAAAGGCCAAACCGTTTTAAATTCAAAATCTCTTTATTTTCATACTTTTCAACTTCCGTACACTCACAACCTCTTATATTTTTGTTCTCGTACAGTTGTTCTTACTTTTACATGGGATCATTTGCTCGGGGTGGACTTTTAGATTTCATTGCTAGCCTAGCTTTACAAATTTTTGGCATCTAAGGTTGGTTTTCCAAAGCTCGCTATAAAAATTGGAGTACTCAAATGCATGATCATTTTTGTTGGTATAATATGTGCTTAGTGTTGTTTGGTTTAGCGTGTGGTGGTTTAATTGCCCGTATTTAGTTGGAATCGTAATTAATTGGCCTTAGATAGTGAATCTCGTTCCTATGAGTGTTTAAATTGTTGGGTTGTGTTGAAAATGTTGTGGGTCTAGCGGGGTGAAGTCTGAGTAACCCTGAATTATGCTAATTGTCGAATTTTGCCCAATGATAGAGCGGTGGACGTCATTCTTAAGGACAAAAGACGTCAATTGGCCAATTTTTGCCAAATCAGGATAAGTCTGAGTATCCCGAGGGCATGGGTGTTATGGGTCTTGGTTGAATTGCATAGAACAACAGTTTAATTTTGATTTTGTGGGCTGCGGGTTAGATTTTGAATGTGGGGGTGAAAAATTAGCAGGTTGGACTATTCGGCGAGCTGGGTCGAGCTCACTGAGTGGTTCGGTGGTTCGCCTAAGTCCCTCGTGATCACCTTTTATTTCTCTCTTTTAATGGTTTAAGTTCTGTAACTTTCGGCGAGATTCCCGAGCTCACCGAAAGTCCCTTCTGATCGCCCTTCTATGCCCCTAATTCCTGATATTGTTCTGTAACTTTCAGTGAGCTACTTCTAGCTCGCCGAAAGGTGTCGCCGATCCGCCAAATGGCCCTGGACATCGCTGACCTACTTTTATTTTTGAGTGATTTTACTCTGGAACTTTCGTCGAGCCCGACCTGGCTCGCCAAAGTGGTTCGGTGACTCACCGAACGGTTCGGCAAGTCTTTCTGTGCAGTTTTCAAATGTTACATTCTTTTCTGAATTGCATCTAACGTGTTTTGTTTTATGCTGCAGAAATGGCTAGACCCAAAGTGGCAAGAAGGAATCAACCACCCCGAAAGAGGGCTCGAGGGATAATCATAAATGATAAAGCTGCTGCTTCCCGGGCCCTGTCTACCAAACACCCTCTAAAAGGAGGTAGAGCGAAGGGCAAGGCGCATGTTGAGTTGAAACCTGCTTAGGCAAGCTCTAAAAGGGAGGGGATCTACACCACACACCTCACTAACTCTGGCAGTGAAGGTTAGTCTGATGACAACTCTCCGGCTTCCATCTCTGAGCCGGAAAATGACCAGCTTCTGCAGGTGTGGAGAGCGGAGCTACGCTCAAAGTTGATGAATGATCCATCTAGGATCCTAGTGCCTCCTACACCTCCTCCTCCAGCCCCAGCTCAGACAGTGGTACAGTCTCCACCAATTCAGGGTCCTCCTCCCCGGTCACTCAACAGACTAAAGGCCGAGGGTTTGAGGAGGAATCTGGAAGAGAAGCGGTTGTCTACTGATGGTGTGGTAGTCATGTATCTGGAGGTGTGGAACACCCTGAGGTTCTAAAAATTTGAAGTGTTTACTAAACTCCGAGGCCCATACATTCCTACTTGGGTCTTGGAGTTTTATGCGGCATACGGAGAGCTGGTCCCTAAAGGGAAGAAGAAGGCCAGCATGTTCAAGCCGGTGGATGAGGTGATGGTTTGAGGCTGGAAGGTGAAGTGCAGCAGCTCGGATATAAATGCGGTACTTGGATGTTCACAGGATTTCATGCATGACTATCCCGACTTGATCAAGAAGAAGACCCTAGAGGATCTAAAGGGTTGGTTAGCACCCCTACTTTCTGATGTTACTCTGAGGTAGATAGAGGCAGGTGCGCTGATTGAGAAGAAGGACCTGAACGTTGGTGCCAGATACTGGTTCGAGTTCATTAGCAGCACCATCATGCCTTTGCAAAATGAGTCCATCCTTCGACATCCGAAAGATGCCTGTCTAGGGTCGATTATGGCTCTCCAGAGGTTGAACTTGGGGCTGCTGATTGAACAAGAGATGCCCATAAGGGCCAAGCAGAGCCAAACCTTGCTTCCTTTCCCCATGCTGATTACCCAGCTGTGCCAGCGGGCGCGTGTTCCCATGGTTGAGAAGACGGATGTGGAGGTGACCCCCACCTCTTCTACTAAAATCCAACGTATCGAGGCTGAGTACATGCGGGATGAGGCCGATAGGAGGAGGGTACACTGGCGGATACGTCCCCGGTTGTTGATGTTGATATGTTGTCAACTAAGGCAATCATGCCCCCTTAGGACAGTGAGCCTACAGGTACCTCTAGTCATTCTGCTTCTGATATTCCTAGTTCTTCTGTTGCACTCCCTCCCACAACTTCTCATGCTGCTACTGTCTCCCGACCCCCTATCACCAAGGCCATGCTACATAAGATGGGCCATCTGGCTCATTCTGCCGATGTGCGTGCCTCCCAGGTTGAGGCTGTTGTGCCTGGGCTGATAGAGTGGGCTATTACTGCTGCCTTAGCCCCTATTAAAGCTGAGATGAGAGAGCATCAGGAGATGATTGATGGCCACAGGTTTGCTTTGGATGCCCTTACTGTGAGGGTTGAGTCTTGTGAGCAGAGCCAGAGGGCCACAGATGCTGTGACGGCCTTGAAGGTTGATGTTGTTGGGTTGAGAAAAGATTTGGATGAGCTGAAGTCCACCGATTTGTCGATGCTGTTCGGCACAGTTGAGATTTCTGACATTCCAGGTACTAATATTCCAGCCAATTCTGAGGTTCCTCCGGCTACTATGACCGGAGATATTGATAGGGCTGATGATATAGTTGTTGAGTCCGAGGCAGAGAAAGATGAGGAGCAGTTGGGTGTTAGAGATGAAGTTGTATATGACGATTTGGCAGATCTTGAGGGAGCCATGATGGAGATGACTATACAGGCATCACTTAGAGATAGGTCTATGGTGGGCTCCAGTAGAGCCAAGAAGGCTATTGAGTCGGGCATGGATGCCTTGATACATGGAGTTTCAGACATGCAGACTTCACCCCAGGCTTAGCCTGGCAGGATGATTTTCTTTACTCCATTTCTATTACTTTTTAGACTGTTTTTATCATTTCTTCGCATTTGAGGACAATTTGCTATTTTTGTTTGGCGGGTGAGGTATTTCTATACCTACCTCTATTGGGTAGTTTTTGGTTTTGTGAATGTTGGATCTTGTTTTGTGTTTATATATATATATCTTGTTTTTTGATCCACTTTGGTCCATTATTTTTAATATGCAAATGGTTTTTATTTGAAATTTTTTGCCACCTCTCATTGCCTGTGAATGTTGCTGTTCTCTTACAAATTCGAGTGTCGGTTGTGGTCAATACAGATGACTTGAATAGTGCTCTCAATTGAACGATATGAGTATGCGGCTACGATGAGGCAAATTGAGTTACATAGGTCATATGTGAACTCCTAGTATATCATCGTGACTAGCCGATTATTGAGTTGATCTCTCGTGTTGATCGTTGCACCCTAGCTAAAAATTATAGAGTCTTGTTTGATGATTGTGTCAAATTCCATGTGTGGTGAGGTTTTCCTGAACTATGTGCTTGATGATACTGGGAACTTGCCCCGATTTGTCCAATGAATTGATTGAAGCGAGCGATTGAAATGATCTTAGGCAACATTTGTGAAGAGTGAACCTAAATTGATAGTATACCTCTTTGTTGCCACCTTGTGAGAAGTGTGAACCTTTCTTGGCACATTTTGAGCCTATCCTTTTCTTTGCAAGAGACTTGAACAACTTTCACTTCTTTGTCCCATCACCTATAACCTTCATGAAGTATTGGTTCGTTTGAATAGCCAACTTAGGCCAAAAGCCTAAGTTGGGGGTGTGGTGAAAAAGAAGGAAAGGCAAGAAGTGTGAAAAAATCTCCTTCGAAACAATGGTTTAAAAAAAAAGATGGAACCCCTCCATATAAAAAACAAAAGAAAAAGAAAAGAAAAGGTGAAAATGGAAAAAGACTGAAAAAGAGAAAAGTTTGTGAAATAAAGTGTGTGAAAAGAGTAAAAGAGATGGGGTATCCAATGAGTTATGAATAATAGGGTGGATTGTGAATATATTAGAAGTGTGAAAGAGAAGGAGAAAAAGTGAATTGCTAGCCATACTCCATGAAGGTAAAAACCACTAAACCAAAATACCATACCTTTACACTCAGCCCCATTACATGCCTTGAAAAGATCTTTATGATCTTGAGTGAGCTGAAAAGAATGTTGATTGGAAAATAAGGGCAAGCCTATGGGTAGAGTCATGCATGTGTTCATCTTTCAGAGTGTGAGAATTGTATTTGATTCCGAAATCTAAATTTGTTGTGCAATTTTGTGTGAGCATGGAATCATCCTTGTTGTGAGGGAATTTGAATACTTTTGTTGAGCTTGAACTTGCATTTGAAGCAAGCATTGTTAGCTTGAGTCTATTTGATAATGGTGAGTCACAATTTGAAACTTAGAGTTCATAATTGAACATTGTATGTGTAGTTTGAACCTCTTGTGTGCATTTGTGTTGTGTCTTGAGTAGCGTTGTTTGTAGAAATCCTTGTTGAACTGATTGATCTTGAGTTTTACTTGAGGACAAGCAAAAGTTTAAGCTGGGGGTGTTGATGAATCTGAGATTTTGACTCATTTAGGGTTTTCTTTTCATTGTTTAAGTGTCCTCAATGCCTAATTTATGCTATAAACTGATGTTAAAATGTTGATTTGCAACAATGAAGGCTAAGGGGCAAGGCAAGGACATTACCGGACAAAAAGGAGCGAAAAAACTGAAGAAAATGAAGGAAGGCAATCCTGGTGATCGCCTAGACCACTCGGTGAGCCATCGAGTGGCTCTTTTGCTCGCCTAAAGTTCCAGCAGGCCAGCACTGGGGAAGAACCTAGTTGGTGAAGGAAATGGACAGTCGGCGGACCGCTGAACGAATCGGTGATCTCGATCCCGATCGCCTAAAGTCACAGAACCCTAAGGATAAAAGGTCAAGGCAAACCGGCGATGGAATGGAGAAAAAGGCGCGTCGCCGACTTGGTCAGTGATGCTCGACTTACTTCACCTAACGGTCCTGATGGCCAAAATTTGTGCAACTATAAATTGAAATTTGAAGTAGAGTTTTTGGAGTTTTTTTTCTCCGAGTTTTTGAAGTTTTCCATTTTAGAACTTAGATATATTGAGACTTGGTTTTGAGGAATTTTCATTTGAGTTTTTGAATTAAGTTGATTTGAAGCATTGTAGAGATTTGGGAACAATTATCCAGTTCATGGCTAATATAATTGGTAATCGTTTATTCCTTTTTATGATGTGTGGCTAAAACCCCTAATTCTTGGGGTGTGATCATCTGATTATTGGCTTAATTAGCTTATGGGTATTGTTATATACTGATTTAAATGCTTAATTAAAATGGGTTTAACTGATAGCTGTGTATTAATCTATGAATTGTAGTTGCAAATGCAATTCTAACTTAGTGTTCTGGGCTTACTTGAGAAAGAGGTTTTAGAACTAAGATTATCGATTGATGATTGTAGCTGTTGGGTTGATGTGGGTTAAGATCGAGAGAGTGAATCCTAAACTCAATTCTACCTATATAGCTCAAGAGAGTAGATAAATTAAGGTTTTGGGCTGTTTATATTGTTAAGCTTGTCGAGGTTTGATAAAACTCGCTTGAA
Organism: Solanum etuberosum; assembly: GCA_029582245.1. NCBI lineage: Eukaryota > Viridiplantae > Streptophyta > Magnoliopsida > Solanales > Solanaceae > Solanum > Solanum etuberosum. Next base: position 17,220 of record JAJONR010005359.1, on the reverse strand, counting down.
TCGTAATAGTTGTTCGATAGAAAGCTATTGCATCTATAGTCTATCCTACTTACTGAGATTTAGAAATTGTTAGTAAATTCCAATTATCCATATAGCGAAATTATCCTATAATCGATCACATCCCCGAGAATTTCTATCTACTTATTGTTACCCCTGTTTTCGAAATTCTTTTAGTTGTTAATTGACAAACATATCCCCCTATCTGACATTTGTGTCACCCTTTCGATTTATCTAAATGTTTTCGATAATTTTTACTCCTATAACCGATTAGATCACGTTTGTAATTTCATAACTGAATTCGAACTTGTACCGCTCCCTGTGGGTTCGACCCCAATTCATTTGTTGGGTTTTATACTAGATTACGATCGCCTACACCTAGTATTGGATGAGGTGTAGTTGAGTGTTTATCAACTAGCTGGATATTACAGGAAGTTAGTGGAGGGTTTTTGAAAGATAGGTTCTCCATTGACACGTTTAACTCATAAATGTGTGATCTTTAAATGGTTAGATAGATGTGAAAACGGTTTTTAGAAACTAAAGATTGCATTGACTACGACTCTGATCTTGACCTTACCTACAATGAAGGGTGGTTTCACCATTTGTTGTGACGCGTCTAGAATCGGTTTGGATTCTGTCTTATTGTAAAATGGTAATGTAGTGGCTTATGCTTCTCGACAGATAAAGATTCATGAGAAGAATTATCCAACGCATGACTTAGAATTGGCTGCAATCATATTTGCACTCAAGATTTGGCGTCCTTATCTTAATGGTGAGCCGTGTGAGATCTATAATGATTACAAGAGTTTACAATACACATTCATTAAAACAGATCTGTATTTGAGGCAATGACTGTGGTTGGAGCTACTTAAAGATTATGATCTTACTATTTTGTATCATCTTGGAAAGGCGAATGTGGTGGCAGATGCCTTGAGTAGGAAGTCTATGGGTAGCTTGGCCTGTATTGCTGCTGAAAGGTGACCTATGGCTATGGATATTCAACCTTTAGCCAATCAGGGAGTTCGAATTGATCAAACATACCCTGGCAGGTTTCTTGCATGTATGGTGGTGCAATCATCCTTAGTTGAAGAAGCCAAGACTCGCCAATATGACGATCCCCAACTTGCTAGACTATGAGACCGAATGCAGAATGGGGGTGTGAAGTTATTTTCTATTGATGGTGGGGGTGTTCTACGTCGAAATGGGAGATTGTGTATTCCCATGGTGGGTGATGTGAAACAAATAATACTTAAAGAGGCTCATAGCTCGCGATACTCTATCCACCCAAGTGCAACGAAGATGTATCAATACTTACGTGGATTGTACTGGTGGAACGATATGAAAGCTGATATTTTGAAACATGTGACTAGTTGCTTAAATTGACAACAGGTCAAATATGAACTTAAAAAAAACTAGGTGGAGTAATGCAAAACTTGATTATCCTAGAGTGAAAGTGGGAAAGGATTACTATGGTTTTCGTTGTTGGGTTGCCGAATACTTTCAAGAACCACAACTCAGTTTGGTTGTAACACCCCGTATCCGAAAACAGACCAACCCGCAGATTTTCAAAAGTTGCAGGTGCCACCCACGGTAGCCACCTACAGAACGTAGGGTGACCCACGGACCGTAGGTGGGGTCCATGGTTGGCCACTTGCAACCCCCTTCCAGAATCCCCAGAAAAATTCAGCCAATGGTCGACCAACGGCAGGACCCACGGACTGTAGGTGGGACCACGGTCCGTGGTCGAGGTCGTGGTCGAGACCCCCAATTTCCAGCTCCCAGAACCCCAGTCAACGCCTGCCAGGATGGACCGTCGGTCTGTCCACGGTCCGTCGGTGGCCCCGACAACTTTTAAGTTGGGGTCGTTTTGGTATTTTCCCCTATGCGTTGGACCCCTAAACTACGTCGTTTAACCCCTAAACTGCGTGGTTTTGGTAGGTTTTAGCCTAGTAACTTAATCATAACTTACCCTAGTCAATTCATTCTCCAAGTAATCGATTAAACCAGAGCAAGAGGATAAGAAACAGTCGACCAAGCCCTTCAAAGAACACAACAGGTTTTCTTCAGTTGCAGCCCCGAAATCGAAGGATTTCTCCGTAGATTTTGTCACCATGTATGTGGGATTTCACTAGTGGGTTCCTTCATCCACTAGGTCCCTAGAATTCAGTCAGATTCTTGATTCCCTTCATATTATCTAGACCTAGGGTTTCTTGAACTTTAGAATTTTTTGTGATTTAGCTTTTAGAATGTTCCAAATCAGATTATCATGTTGTTGTAACACCGTTGCTTAGTTCCTTGCATGAAATTCAGAGCCACAGTGGTGTAGATTCGTTTAGTTCATGAATTACACTAGCTAGGTCATCTTAAACAGATATACATGCCTCAGATTTCGAATGTTTCATTGTCAGTTATAAATGTCGCATTCTCAGTTAGCATGTCAGAATAATGAGCTATCCAGTATAATTCAATTATTTTACATTGTTCATATTTCTAGTTGGGTGTAGGCTTAGACCGAGTGGACTAGGGTGCAGCGTACCTAAATAGTCCCAGAACTACGTGCCCCTATAGGTTTATAAGTCCCTTCTATAGGCATCATTTTAGTGATCACGCCAGTCATGCCTCTATACTTCTGGCAGGGTGTATTGGTTCCTCTCGATGGGGCGTATACATCAGACTCCACGTTTAGCTCGCGTGGTTTTATGTCGGTTATTAGTAGCTCCCAAAGTCAGATTTTTATGCATTTGACCAGGTTTCTCAGTGGTACTTCAGTATTCAGTTTTAGCATGTTATGTACTTGGTCATTGCATTCAGTTCAGTTCATTTCAATATATCTCAGCATTTCCATCATGTTCAGATTATATCATTGTTCAGTATGTTGATTCAGTTTATATGTTTTGTTTAGCTTTTATTCTATCCTGCATGCTCAGTACATTCCAAGTACTGAGGCATACTCTGCGCTACATCCCTTCATGATGTAGGTTCAGGTACTCAGCATCCAGATCACGTATAGATCAGTTCCCGATCTCCAGTTCAGCAGCTTCAGTGGTGAGTCCTCATTCTTCGAGGACTACATGTTTCCTATTTCAGTCTTTTATTTTTGTTTTAGTTTTTACTAGAGTTATCTGGGGACATGTCCTAGCATCTCTAGTCAGTTATATGCTTATTTCAGACGTAGAAAGATTCAACTTTAGCTTTTGAGTTATAGTTTTTTTGTTCTAAACTGCTCTCCAGCATTTATATATTCATACTTAGGTTGGGTCTTCCCCATCATCATGTTTTAAGCTTCCGCATAGTATTTCTTTAAGTATGCTTATGATATGCCAGATCAGGGTTAGCTTGGGGTCACTCGTGATCCTAGGTCCCGTGTTTACGTCAAAAGGGTAGCCTCGGGGTGTGACAAACTTGGTATCACAACATTAGGTTGAAGAGTCCTAGAATGTCAGAAAGGCGCACTAAGTAGAGTTCTTTTCATGGGTATGAAGTGCACCACATCTAATGAGAGGGAGGCTACGAGGTGTTATAGAAAACTTCACTTTCTTGTTATTCTGATCGTGCGTGGGTATGATCTACCTTCTAACTCATCATTATGCATTTCAGATCCTGCCTCCTCGTAGAGCTTACGCCAGGAATGCTAACGCAGATCCTCCAGTCCCAGATCAAGAGGTTTCGAATGTAGTGTTTCGGAATGCGATTCAGCTTTTGGCTTAGAGTGTGACTAACCAGAACAATCAGCAGGCCCCAATTCCTCCAAATGCTAATAATGGGCCAGCTGCAGCTAGGGTTCGTGATTTCATTAGGATGAATCCACCATAATTTCTAGGGTTGCAGGTTGGTGAGGACCCATAAAATTTCATCGATGAGGTTAAGAAGATCTTTGGAGTGATGCAGGTAACTGGGAATGATAGGGTAGAGTTGGCATCCTACCAGCTCAAGGATGTAGCTCACATATGGTTTACTCAATGGAAGGGAAACAGGGGTACTCATGCAGCTCCTGTGACTTGGGAATGCTTTACTGGAGCTTTTCTAGACAGGTTCTTTCTGAGAGAGTTGAGGGAGGCTAAGGCACAGGAATTCATGAATTTGAGGCAAGGTACAATGTCAGTCCAAGAGTACGGACTCAAGTTCACCCAACTCTCCAGGTATGCCCCTCATATGATTGCTGATTCGAGGGCATAAATGAGTAAGTTTCTGTATGGAGTGTCCGACTTGGTAAAAACAGAGTGCAGAAATGCTATGTTGTTAGATGAGATGAATATCTCTAGGCTCATGACTCATGCTCAGCAGGTTGAGGGAGATAAGCTTAGGGAAATGGCTAAGGACAACAAAAAGGCTAGGACAGGTAAGTCTGAGTATTCTCAGCAGAAATCAGGTGGTGGAAATCGCTCACAGTTTCAGCAAAGATCTTCAGCTCAAGCACCTTCATCATCTAATGACAGGATCAGAAGAGTAGGGCATCAGGCTCTAAGTCTCAACGGAGTGTTTCAGGTAGCATAACCTACCCAACTTGTCCAAAATTTGGAAAGAACCATCCAGGTGAGTATCTTGCAGGGAAAGAAGGGTGTTTTGGATGTGGTCATTCTGGTCACAGATTAAGAGATTGCCCTTCTTCTAAATAGGTACATGGAGGTAACAATAGTAGGGCTCAGTCTACAGCTCCAGCAGCACCAGCAGCACCAGCAGGTCACCCAACTAAACAGGGTACTTCATCTAGTACATGTGTCGGTCAGCGCCAAAACAGGTTGTATGCTCTTCAGGCTCGCCAAGACCAGGAAGATTCTCCTGATGTGGTCACTGGTACGTTATGAGTGTTTCACTTAGATGTTTATTCATTGTTAGATCCAGGGGCTACTCTTTCCTTTGTAACTCCTTATATAGCAGTAAACTTCGGTGTCAGTGCAGAAACTCTTTCAGAATCCTTTTTAGTCTCTACTCCAGTAGGTGACCCAGTTATAGCTCGAAGGGTATACAAAAATTGCCTTGTCTCAGTCTCTCAGAAAGTCACCTCAGCAGATCTTGTAGAGTTAGAAATGATAGATTTTGATATCATTCTAGGCATTGATTGGTTACATTCTTGTTATGCCTCAGTCGATTGTAGAACTAGGATCTTTCGGTTTCAATTTCCAAACGAACCAGTCTTAGAATGGAAGGGTAGTAGCTCAGTGCCTATGGGTCAATTCATTTCTTACCTTAAGTCTAGAAAGATGATTTCCAAGGGGTATATCTATCATTTATTCGGGTTAAGGATTCCAACTCTGAAACCTCAAATCTTGAGTCAGTTCCTGTAGTCAGTGAGTTTCAAGAAGTGTTTCCAGAAGATCTTCTCGGAATTCCTCCCGAAAGGGAAATAGACTTCGGAATTGATCTCCTTCCGGATACCCAGCCTAATTTGATTCCTCCTTATAGAATGGCTCCAGCTGAGCTTAAGGAATTGAAAGAGCAGATGAAAGACCTTATAGATAAGGGCTTCATCAGACCTAGTTTTCCGCCATGGGGTGCGCCAGTATTATTCGTGAAAAAGAAAGACGGTTCTCTCAGGATGTGCATTGACTATCGGCAGTTGAACAAAGTCACAATCAAGAATAAGTACCCTATCCCAAGGATTGATGACTTGTTCAACCAACTTTAGGGTGCTAGTCATTTTTCAAAAATAAACCTCAGATCCGGTTATCATCAGCTCAGAGTCAGAGATAGTGACATCCCAAAAACAACCTTCAGAACTCGGTGTGGTCATTATGAAATTGTATTTATGTCATTTGGACTAACCAATGCTCCTACAGCTTTCATGGATTTGATGAACAGGGTGTTTAAGCAGTATTTGGACTTGTTTGTTATCGTCTTTATTGATGATATCCTCATTTACTGTAGGAATGAGGAAGAACATGCGACGCATTTGAGGGTTATCCCGCAAACTCTCAAGGATCGCCAGTTATAAGTTTAGCAAATGTGAGTTTTTGTTACAACCAGTTGCTTTCATTGGGTATATAAATTCTAGCAAAGGGATCCGAGTGGATTCTCAGAAAATAGATTCAGTGAAGCAATGGCCCAGACCCACCTCTCCTACAGATATCAGGAGTTTCTTGGGTTTGGCTGGTTACTACAGAAGGTTTATGGAAGGATTTTCATCCATAGGTGTGAGAAGAGCTTTGCGGAACTGAAAACTAGGTTGACTACAACTCTTGTTTTAACTCTACCAGAGGGTTCAGACGGTTATGTGATCTATTGTTATGCGTCCAAAGTCGGTGTAGGTTGTGTGTTGATGCAGCTAGGTAAGGTTATAGCTTATGCTTCTAGACAGCTTAAGGTGAATGAGAAGAACTATCTGACTCATGACCTCGAGCTGGTAGTCGTAGTATTTGCCCTAAATATTTGGAGACATTACTTGTATGGTGTTCACATAGATGTGTTCACAGATCATAAGAGCCTCCAGTATGTGTTCACCCAGAAGGAGTTGAATCTTCGCCAAAGAAGATGGCTTGAATTCCTTAAAGACTATGATATGAATGTGCTTTATCATCCTGGTAAGGCCAATGTAGTAGCTGATGCTCTTAGCAGACTATTTATGGGTAGTGTAGCATATGTTGAGGAAGAAAGGAAAGAATTAGCAAAGGATGTTCACCGGCTTACTCGTTTAGGAGTTAGTCTTACAGACTCGTCAGATGGTGGAGTAATAGTCCAGTTTAGAAGTTAGTCTTACAGATTCCTCAGATGGTGGAGTAATAGTCCAGAATAGCTCTGAGTCTTCATTGGTAGTGGAGGTTAAGGAGAAACAAGACAGTGATCCTATATTACATCAGTTGAAGGGTGCAGTTCATCAGTAGAAAGTTAAGGTTTTCTCCCAAGGGGGAAATGGTGTGCTTCGCTACCAGGGTAGTTTATGTGTTCTAAGGTGGATGAGTTGAGACAGCAGATCCTTACAGAAGCCCATAACTCCAGGTATTCTATTCATCCAGGTGCCACTAAGATGTACCGTGATCTACGGAAAGTCTTTTGGTTGAATGGCATGAAAAGAGATACAGCAGATTTTGTGGCCAAGTGTCCTAATTGTCAAAAGGTGAAGGTAGAACATAAGAAACTAGGAGGTACGACTCAAGAGATTAAAATTCCTACATGGAAATAGGAAGTGATCAAAATGGACTTCATTACAGGTTTACCTCGTATTCGCAGACAACATGATTCCATTTGGGTAATAGTAGACAGAGTTACAAAGTCCGCTCACTTTTTGGCTGTCAAGACTACAAATTCAGCGGAGGACTACACCAAGCTTTACATTAATGATATAATCAGGTTGCATGGGTTTCCTTTGTCTATCATCTCAGATAGAGGTCCTCAGTTTACCTCTCATTTCTTGAAGTCGTTTCAGAATGGTCTTGGTACCCTGGTTAATCTTAGCACATCATTTCATCCACAGACGGATGGATAGGCAGAGTGTACCATTCATACTTTAGAGGACATGTTGAGAGCTTGTGTGATTGATTTCAAGGGCAGTTGGGATAATCACCTTCCCCTTATAGAGTTCGCCTACAATAATAGCTAGCATTCCAGTATTCAGATGGCCCCTTATGAGGCATTGTATGGGCGTAGATGTAGATCTCCAGTTGGTTGGTTTGAGGTAGGTGAAGCAGCCTTGATAGGGCCAGATTCGGTTCATGAAGCTATGGAAAAAGTTCAGCTCATTAGAGATAGACTAAAGACTACCTAGAGTCGTCAGAAGTCATATGCGGATGTTAGGAGAAGGGACTTAAAGTTTGAGGTTGATGATTGGGTTTTCCTGAAAGTGTCACCTATGAAGGGGGTGATGAGATTTGGCAAGAAAGGGAAGCTCAGTCCCAGATATGTAGTTCCTTATAGAATCTTGAAAAGGGTTGGTAAAGTGGCTTATGAGTTGGAGTTGCCGACAGAACTAGCAGCAGTCCATCCAGTCTTTCACATTTCCTTGTTGAAGAAGTGTGTGGGTGATCCAGCATCTATTGTACCGTTAGAAAGTGTGGTTGTGAAGGATAGTCTCACTCATGAAGAGGTGCCAGTTGAAATCCTTGATCGTCAGGTGCGTAGGTTGAGGAATAAAGAAGTTGATTCAGTGAAGGTTTTGTGGAGGAGTCAGTCCGTAGAGGGAGCTGCTTAGGAAGCAAAAGGAGCCATGAAGGCCAAGTATCCTCATCTCTTTCCTTCCGATTCCATTCCACCTTACGGTAATAGTTCCTCTCCAGTCTCTTAGTTTACTCTTGCATGAATTCAGTCTTAGTATCATGTTCCTTCAGTTATACTTGCATTTTCAGCATATTTGCATATTCTTGGAACTCAGTTCAGTCAGAAAATAGTTTTAGCACTTAGTGGTAGGGTGTGCAGCTCCTTCCCTCCCTCTTTCAGACAGTTTAGACTTCATTCGAGGACGAATGTTCCTAAGGGGGAGATAATGTAACACCCCGTATCCGAAAACAGACCAAACCGTAGATTTTCAAAAGTTACAGGTGCCACCCACAATAGCCACCTACGGACGGTAGGGTGACCCACGGACCATAGGTGGGGCCTGTGGTTGGCCACCTGCAACCCCCTCCCAGAACCCCCAGAAAAATTCAGCCAAGGGTCGACCAACAACAGGATCCACGAATCGTAGGTGGGACCACCATCCGTGGTCCAGGTCATGGTCGAGACCCCCAATTTCAAGCTCCCAGAACCCCAGTCGACGGCTGCCAAGATGGACCTTCGATATGGCTGTCGGTGGCCCCGACAACTTTTAAGATGGGGTCATTTTGGTCTTTTTCCCTATGCGTTGGACCCCTAAACTACGTGGTTTTGGTCAGTTTTAGCCTAGTAAGTTAATCAGAACTTACCCTAGTCAATTCATTCTCTAAGTAATCGATCAAACCAGAGCAAGCGGATAAGAAACAGTCGACAAAGCCCTTCCAAGAACGCATCAGGTTTTCTTTAGTTCCAGCCCCAAAATCGAAGGATTTCTCCAAAGATTTCATCACCATGTATGTGGGATTTCACTAGTGGGTTCCTTTTATCCACTACATCCCTAGAATTCAGTCAGATTCTTGATTTCCTTCATATTATCTAGACCTAGGGTCTCTTGAACTTTAGAAATTGTTGTGATTTAGCTGTTAGAATGTTCCAAATCATATTATCATGTTGTTGTAAAATCGTTGCTTAGTTCTTTGCATAAAATTCAGAGCCCTAGTGGTGTAGATTCATTTAGTTCATGAATTAAACGAGCTAGGTTAGTTTAAACAAATATACATGCCTCAGATTTTGAATGTTTTATTGTCAGTTATAAATGTCGCATTCTCAGTTAGCATGTCAGAATAATGAGCTATCCAGTATAATTCAATTATGTTACATTGTTCATATTTCTAGTTGGGAGTAGGCTTAGACCGAGTGGACTAGGGTTCAGCATACCTGAATAGTCCCAAAACTACGTGCCCCCGTAGGTTTATAAGTCCCCTATGTGGGTATTATTTTAGTGATCACGCCAGTCATGCCTCTATACCTCTGGCATTGTGCATTGGGTCCTCTCGATTAGGATTATACATCGGACTCCACGTTTAGCTCGCATGGTTTTATGTCGGTTATTAGTAGCTCCCACAGTCAGATTTTTATGCATTTGACCAGGTTTCTCAGTGGTACTTCAATTTTAGCATGTTATGTACTTGGTCATTGCATTCAGTTCAGTTCATTTCAGTATATCTCAGTATTTCCATCATGTTCAGATTATTTCATTGTTCAGTATGTTGCTTCAGTTTATATGTTTTGTTCAGCTTTTATTCTATCTTGCATGCTCAATACATTCCAAGTATTGACGCATACTCTGCGCTACATCCTTTCATGATGTAGGTTCAGGTACTCAGCATCCATATCATGCATATATCGGTTCCCGATCTCTAGTTCAGCAGCTTCAGTGGTGAGTCCTCATTCTTCGAGGATAATAGACATGTTTGCTATTTCAGTCTTTTATTTTAGTTTCAGTTTTTACTAGAGTTAGCTGGGGACATGTCCTAGATTCCTCCGGTCTTGACTCTACCAGAGGGTTCAGACGGTTATGTTATCTATTGTGATGCATCCAGAGTCGGTCTAGGTTGTGTGTTGATGCAGCGAGGTAAGGTTATAGCTTATGCTTCTAGACAGCTTAAGGTACATGAGAAGAACTATCTGACTCATGAGCTCGAGCTAGCAGCAGTGGTGTTTGCACTTAAGATTTGGAGACATTTCTTGTATGGTGTTCACATTGATGTGTTCACAGACCATAAGAGCCTCTAGTATGTGTTCACCCAGAAAGAGTTGAATCTTTGCCAGAGGAGATGGCTTGAGTTCCTCAAAGATTATGACATGAATGTGCTTTACCATCCTGGTAAGGCCAATGTAGTAGAAGATGCCCTTAGCAGACTATCTATGGGTAGTGTAGCACATGTTGAGGAAGAAATAAAAGAACTAGCAAAGGATGTTCACAGGCTTGCTCTCTTGGGAGTTCTCCTTATGAGCATATTAGATGATGGTGTAACAGTTCAGAATGGGTCAGAATCTTTATTGGTAGCGGAGGTTAAGGAAAAGAAAGACAGTGATCCGATATTGCTTCAACTAAAAGGTGCAGTCCGCCCGCAGAGAGTTGAGGTATTCTACCAAGGGGGCGATGGTATGCTTCGCTATCAGGGTCGATTATGTGTTCCTAAGGTGGGTGAGTTTAGACAACAGATTCTTGCAGAAGCCCATAACTCCAGGTATTCTATTCATCCAGGCACCACTAAGATGTACCGTGATCTACGGGAAGTCTTTTGGTGGAATGGCATGAAGAGGGATATAGCAGATTTTGTGGCTAAGTGCCCCAATTGTCAGCAAGTGAAGGTAGAACATCAGAAACCAGGGGGCATGACTCAAGAGATCAACATTCTTACTTGGAAGTGGGAAGTGATCAACATGAACTTCATTACAGGTTTACCTCGTACTTGCAGACAGCATGACTCCATTTGGCTGATAGTAGACAGAGTTACTAAGTCTGCACGCTTTTTAGTTGTTAAGACTACAGACTCGGCGGAGGAATACGCCAAGCTTTACATTAATGAGATAGTCAGGTTGCATGGGGTTCCTTTGTCTATCATCTCAGATAGAGGTCCTCAGTTTACCTCTTCTTTCTGGAAGTCATTTCAGAAAGGTCTTGGTACTCAGGTTAATCTTAGTACAGCGTTTCATCCGTAGACGGATGGTCAGGCAGACCGTACCATTCAGACCTTAGAGGACATGTTGAGAGCTTGTGTGATCGACTTCAAGGGTAGTTGGGATGATCACCTTCCTCTTATAGAGATCGCCTACAATAATAGCTACCATTCCAGCATTCAGATGGCCCCTTATGAGGCATTGTATGGGCGTAGATGTAGATCTCCAGTTGGTTGGTTTGAAGTAGGTGAAGCAGCCTTGATAAGACCAGATTCGGTTCATGATGCTATGGAAAAAGTGCATCTCATTAGAGATACACTTAAGACATCCCAAAGTCGTCAGAAGTCTTATGCAGATGTAAGGAGAAGGGACTTAGAATTCCAAGTTGATTATTGGGTTTTCCTGAAAGTGTAACTTATGAAGGGGGTGATGAGGTTTGGCAAGAAAGGAAAGCTAAGTCCTAGATATGTAGGCCCTTAAAAGGTCTTGAAAAGGGTTGGTAAAGTGGCTTACGAGTTAGAGTTGCCAGCAAAACTAGCAGCAGTGCATCCGGTCTTTCACGTTTTATTGTTGAAGAAATGTGTGGGTGATCCAGCATCCATAGTACCTTTAGAGAGTGTGGCTGTGAAATATAGTCTCACTTATGAGGATGTGCCAGTTGAGATTCTTGATTGTTAGGTCATAAGGTTGAGAAACAAAGAAGTCGCTTCAGTTAAGGTTTCGTGAAGGAGTCAGTCCGTAGAGGCAGCTACTTGGGAAGCAGAAGCAGCCATGAAGGCCAAGTATCCTCATCTCTTACCTTCCGATTCCATTCCAGGTTGAGGTAATAGTTCCTCTTCAGTTTTTCAGTCATTCATGCGCAGATTCAGTCTTAGTATCATGTTCCTTCAGTTTGTACTTGCATTTTCAGTGTATTTGAATGTCCTTGGAACTCAGTTCAGTCATAAATCAGTTTTCATAAATTAGTGGTAGGGTTTGCAGCTCTTTCCCTCCATTTCAGCTAGTTTAGTCTTCATTCGAGGATGAATTTTCCCAAGGGAGAGATAATGTAACACCTCGTATCCTAGACAGACCAGAAATGAAAAATTTCAGAAGTTGCAGGTGCCACCTACGGACCGTAGAGTGACCCACGGACCGTAGGTGGGGTCCGTGGATGGCCACCTGTAGCTCCTCCCTAGAAGGCCCAGGAATTTTGGCCAAGTCTGGACCTACGCCAGGACCTACAGACCGTAGGTCAGACCACGGTCCGTGGTCCAGGCCGTGGTTCAGACCCCCAGAATTCAAGTCCCAGTCCCCATCGATGGTTGACCAGCATGGACCGTCGGTCCATCCACGGTCCGTCGGTCCCGTTCGTCAGTGGCTCCCGATAGCAGTTAAGTCAGGGGTCTTTTGGTCTTTTTCTTATGCGTTGGACCCCTAAACTATGTAGTTTTGGTCAGTTTTAGCCTAGAAACATAACTAGAACTTACCTAAGTCAGATCATTCATCAAAACCTAGAAAAATTAGAGCGTAATAGGAGACAGAGGTCAAGAACCCTAGGTCAAGAACGCAGCAAGATTCCATCAGTTCCAGCCCCGAAATCGATAGATTTCTTCATGAAATTCGTCACCAGGTATGTGGGATTTCACTAGTGGGTTTCTTTCGCCCGTTAGGTCCCTAGAATTCAGTCAGAATCTTGATTCCCTTGATATTATCTGGACCTAGGGTTTCTTGAATGTTAGAAATTGTTGGGTTTTAGCTGTTAGAATGATCCAAATCAGATTATCATGTTGTTGCTCAGTTTCTTGCATGAAATTCAGAGCCCTAGCTATGTAGTTCCTTTAGTTCATGAATTACACATGCTAGGCCAGGTATTTCAATTATATAAATGCTTCAGTTTATGAATATCATATTATTATACATAATTGTTGCATTCTCATAGTTTGCATGTTAGAACATCGAGCTATCCATGTTTTACAGAATTCAGTCATAATGTGTTACATACATATTCAGTTGGGAGTAGACTTAACACCGAGTTGGACTATGGTTCAGCGTACCCGTATAGTCCTAGATTTACGTACCTCCGTAGGTTGTAAGTCCCCTCTGTGGGCATCATTTTAGTGATCACGCCAGTCATGCCTTTATACCTCTGGCAGGGTATATTGGGTCCTCTCGATGGGGCGTATACATCGAATTCCACATTTAGCTCTTGTGGTTTTATATCGGTTAATAGTAGCTCCCACAGTACAATCAGATTCTAGTGCATTGACCAGGTTATCAGTTACAGTTCAGTATTCAGACTTAGCATATCATGTACTTGGTCATTCCATTCAGTTAGCATAGTATTCAGTATATCTCAATATTTACATTCAGTTCAGATTATATCATTGCTCTTATTGCTTTGTTCATTTATGATTATTGTTCAGCTTTACTCTATCCTGCATGCTTAGTATCTTTCAAGTATTGACGCATACTCTGCACTACATCTTCTCGTGATGTAGGTTCAGGTTCTCGGCTTCCTGATAATGCTTAGATCGGTTCCCGATCTTCAGTTCAATAGCATTAGTGGTGAGTCCTCATTCTTCGAGGACGGTTGACATGATTGTGTTTCTTTGCTTTCAGTTTTACTAGATTTAGCTGGGGCATGTCCCAACACTTCTAGTCAGTTTAAAGGCTTATTTCAGACATAGTTAGATTCAGCTATAGTGTTAGAGTTTGACTTTTTAGTTGTTGCTTAAACTCTCACTTTTATTTATTCAGAAAGTATATGGGTATTCCCCATCATTTCAGATTATTCATATGCTTTAGCTTCCGCAAAGTATTTATTGATTCGGTTTGCTTTAGTATGCTTATGATATGCCAGCAGGGTTAGCTTGGGGTCACTCGTGATCCTAGGTCCCGTGTCCGCGTCCTAGGGGTAGCTTCGGGGCGTGATAACATTAGTCGGGCTCACCGAGCAAGTTCGGCGAATTACCTCTTACTCCTCAGCTCGTCTTTTCATGCTCTAGGCTTAAGGTGTTTGAACCTCAGTAGGCGAACTCGGTTAAGTCAACCTTTGACATTCGACAAATGACCGAGAACCACCTTGGTTCGTCTTCCGAGCAATCAATCTGTCATTTTGGGCGATGTTTATGAAGGTCGCCTTTCTAATTCGGCGCATCGCCTTCTCTATTGGAGTATGCCCACCTAATTCGATAGACACAAGTGCTATGCACTATCATTTTATGTGAGGTCGTGCTTAGTTGGCAATCCTTCCTTCTTGTTAAGCGATCAACAATGTATGGTTTGTACTTCTTTTTTGTATTTTTGGCCATTCCTTCAAACATCAATCCATGCCTTATCAATTTGCCTTCGTAGCTGTAAATCATCAACATTTTATCATAATAAGACAAAATTAGACATTGAGGATACTAATTATTGAGCTAGATAGATCTCAAATGAGTGCTAATCTACCAGTCATCATACCTCATCTTCACATGCCCAAACCAACTCAAAAAATTATATATTGAAATCAATTATTTATACAAAAGAAGGAAAGATATATACAAAATAAAGAAAGATAATATCATCAATAAAAATTACCCTTCATATTCGATCACTCATCCTCTCCGATGAAATAATTTTGTCATTTTTATTTGTATTATTCAAATGTAATTTCCACTTCAAATACTGATGGAGTACCTATGTCTTTGCAAAAAAAAAAATATAACAGACGGATTGCATTACTTCTCTCTTTCAAAAAAATATTTTTTTCTTATAATTTTTGTGCATTTTTGCAAAAAATAAATAACTAATACTCGTTAGTTTTCTTTAAGTCCGTCGATTATTAAAAGATTACTTAGATTTTTAAAAAAAATAGACTGACTGGGTCGGATTTTCCTCGTTTTTTTGGATAGATTCATTTTTAAGTTTTACTTCTCTCGGTTTTCCCTCTATTTTTAGTTGTAGTATCTACCAAGTAAAAATTCAATCTAGTGGCTAATTAAGTTTAGGTGTTTGATTTATCACTTGTGCCAAGTTTCAGGGCTATCTAGTATTTAATTAAAATTATTTGTATGGTAAACACAAAGTTAGTCATTTCTCTGTTAAATTAAACCTTTTATATAAAAAATTCGGTTTTTGTATCTCCTAATAGTTTTGTTAGAAGAGGATAATTCTCAAATCTTTGAAGAAATAATTAATGCTATGACAACTCCTTTTTGTGGCTTGATTGAAGAAATCTGTGTGATATTTGTACATCATGGCACGAAGTTTGTTACCAAGATGTCTGATTTGCTGGAGTCCAATGAATATAAAGGTAACATCTCTTAAAAACCTATACAAAACTCATAACTTTTGTTTTTTTATATAACTAAATTTTATATGGTTTTTCTCTTTTCGAAGATTTAATTGATATGATGTTTATATCTCATCTGTGATTTTAGCATCGCTCCCATTATAGATTTTGTTTATCTTGTAAATCTAGGATCTCCCTTTTCCTTGTTGTCTTAACACTATTACTATGTATGTTTATGTTGTTTTACTAGTTAAAAAATGATTTTTGTATGGTTATAAAGAAATACTTTAGATTCTGTATTTTTTATTCTTTCTATAAGCATGTCACACACTCGTCTAACTTCTTTCACAAAGATTATGATTTTTAAAGGGGAGAGGGTGAGCAATAGTTTTAAGTTCATTTTAATTATTTAATCAACTTACATATGTGCTTCACTTGGTCTTTTTATACAAAAAAGAAGAAAATTGTTCTTTGTCAATTGACCTAGAGTGTCATAGAGTTGTACGAAAAGATGAATTAAATCTCTCAAAAATTATTTTTAAGGTGTAGCTCTTTTGATTTTTACAAAACTATCTCTAAGCTTAGAAAAAATAGATTCACTTGAGTGATGGAAGCACAAGATTAGGGTAATGGGAGGGGAGATAAAGAGGAAGAGAGGGCGTGATAAGAGTTGATGTGTCTATCCTTATTTTTTCACTTTCTTTTTGTTTTTTTTCTCTTCCCCCCCACCCCCCCACCCCCCTGTAATTGAAAAAATTATGTTTGCGTTTTTAAATATTTTTTTCTTTTATCTTATACATACGTCTCTTATTTCATCCTTTTGAGCATCTGCACCTTAAATTTTAAAATAGTTTTTTCCTTAATTTGAAATTAACAAATTTAAATATAATTTAATGTCTATATTTCACATATTATTTTTCATTTTTTCTCAACCCAACCATCATTTGATTACTACCTCTACTTAAATTTGGTAAGACAATAGACAATTTTCAGAATTTTTGAAAAAACTAGATAAATGCTACAATTATCTTACTATACTCGAAAACTATCTTAGAACGATGAAACTATTGAACTATTTTTTTGCGCAAAAACAAGTATATAACTGACAATTTTAATAGCCAAACCCCACCATTTTTTGGTGTTTTTTGGAACAAATGAAATTAAGTTAGAGTGTCTTCTTATGGATTTTTTCTGTATTTTTTTGTTTGGTCTCTCAATTATCTTATTAGTATTGATTGATTGTTCCACGTCCAAGGTGTATTAAATCATTTTGACTTGAATATCTTTGCAAGCTACTGCGCAAAAACAAGTATATAACTGACAATTTTAATAGCCAAACCCCACCATTTTTTGGTGTTTTTTGGAACAAATGAAATTAAGTTAGAGTGTCTTATTATGGATTTTTTCTGTATTTTTTTGTTTGGTCTCTCAATTATCTTATTAGTATTGATTGATTGTTCCACGTCCAAGGTGTATTAAATCATTTTGACTTGAATATCTTTGCAAGCTACTGCGCAAAAACAAGTATATAACTGACAATTTTAATAGCCAAACCCCACCATTTTTTGGTGTTTTTTGGAACAAATGAAATTAAGTTAGAGTGTCTTATTATGGATTTTTTCTGTATTTTTTTGTTTGGTCTCTCAATTATCTTATTAGTATTGATTGATTGTTCCACGTCCAAGGTGTATTAAATCATTTTGACTTGAATATCTTTGCAAGCTACTGCGCAAAAACAAGTATATAACTGACAATTTTAATAGCCAAACCCCACCATTTTTTGGTGTTTTTTGGAACAAATGAAATTAAGTTAGAGTGTC
>JAJONR010005358.1:0-45081 GCA_029582245.1 Solanum etuberosum | reverse complement strand
ATATATATATATATATATATATATATATATATATATATATATATATATATATATATGTATCAACTGAAACTCTACTTGTTTTTATGAAAAATAGAGCTCTTAAACTCACTCTAATTTTAAATGTACCCTAAGACATGTGATTAGGATATGCAGGGATTTTCAAAGATAAATGGAGCCTATATGAGCTAATACAAGGAAGGAAAATGTGGCAACAACTTAAAGGAACACATGACAGATGAAACAAGGAAAGATTGACCCAGAAATCCTTGGCGTATTGCTGGCGTAGAGCGCCAGGCCCTGAACTTCAGAAGTCAGGCCTTGGCGCACTGCTGACGCGTCACCCCATGGCATGAACTACTAAAGGCCTTCCTTGGCGCTATCATGGCGTGCCGCCCCAAGCCCTTCCACAGCACCCTGATGAATTTTCAAGCTTAAATTAAGACCCCAAATTAATTTAGAATTGAGAAATTGTTCCTAAACTCTTCTTGTTTCTCAAATCCAAAACCAATACATGAGAACTTTCATACAATTCTTTTAGAAAATATAACTTTACTAAATCAATAGGGTCGTGTGATACTAAGCATGAACAACACTATAAAATTCACAAAACAAAAAGAATCAAAACCTCAATTTTTAAAGAACCGATTCAATATCAAGAACTATGAATAGATCCTTTAGATGTAACGATTTCTTGACTAAATTGAGATGTAGGGCGTGAGGACGAACAAGTCAAACATTGTGAGAAGCCTTACATACCTGTAAAGAACAATGTTCTTGGCAAAAATCAATGGAATCTTGAAGAACGCTTGAAACCTAGCTTTTGCTCCTCTTGGAACCTTGCTCTAATTTCTCTAAGTCTTAAAGAACGTGAAAATATGGTTATTGGGTGAAGAAAAAACGTGGTTAGGCTTAGAAGGAATAGGAAAATACCAAACTACCCTTCTAAAAATGATCGAGATGCCCTTAAAAGAGAGGTTTCACTAAAACAGACATAAATTTTTACTTCGAGCTCAAAATTAAGCAAACTTAGCGCTGTTGGAAAGAGTACTTAAAGACCTTTAATTTAATAGGTCATGGACAACTTAATTACTTATGTTCTAAGAGATATGATCATTTAAAGTTGACCCAAAACTTAAAACTGATGGGTGACTTGTACGAACCTCTCTTTAGCTCTTTTCGAAGTGCGAGGTGTTACATGTTCAGTTATCATGATTTATGAGCTACTCAGTATTTATCAATTGTCAATATGATTCAGTAGTATTAGATTATTACTATTTCCAAATTCATATATGTTTCCGTTGGGAGTATACTTAACACCGAGTGGACTTTAGGGATGAAGGTTTCCATTTAGCGTCTGTGGACCTTTAGTAGCAATCTCTAAGTTCAGAACTACGTACCACCATAGGATTAGTCTTTATAAAGGCTAGTGGATTCATCTTAGCTCAGATATCATGTCCTTACCTTGGCAAGTAAGGACACTCTCTTTTTGGTATGGGAGCAGTACATTGAAATCCATGTAGTAGCTCACATGGTTTATGTCGGTTTTAGTATCTACCACAGTTCAGTCTTTCAGATTATTGCTTTGACATTGCATTTAGTTATTTAAGTTTTAGTATGTATCAGTTGCATACTTTACTACTTGGTCATTGCATCAATTCATGTATTTCAATTTCATATTCAGTTTAGCATCTCATATTCATCATGTCCAGCTTTATAGATTATCATGCATATCTCATATACTCAGTACATTCAAAGTACTGATCACATACCTCTTTTGCCTATATTTTTTTATGTGATATAGATTCATGTTCTTACTGTCAAGATCCTAGTCAGTCATATCGCAACTTCCATCCAACAGGTGATGAGTTCTCTTATTTCGAGCACTCAAGTCAGTTTGTAGTTCTAGTATGTTATTTTTAATTGCATGTATTGATTAAGTGGAGCAGGGGTCATGTCCCAACTAACTACAATCAGCCAGTTATAGTTGTTATATTCAATCTATTCTATACAGATTACAGTTGTCGTATACAAAATTTTGTTCATATATTGAACCAGTATTCCATATTTATGCTTCTGTTCAGTCATTTTAGTTATTTTACATGTTCGTATTTAGTTGCTCATGACTATGACATTATACATATCAAGGGTTAGCTTGGGGTCACTTGTGACTCTAAGCACTATGTTATGACTGGGAGGGTAGTCTCGGATCGTGACATGAATCTCTTATCAATGAGATCTTTCAATTATTCTTTTAACTCTTTCGACTCTGTTGGAGTCATTCTATATGACATAATACATATAGAGGCTGGAAAAACATCAATTTCAAAGTCTGTTTCTCTATCGGGAGGGATTCTGAAAAAGTCATCAAGATAGACCTATGATAACTCATTAACAACTGGAACTGACCGAAAAGGTGAGACTTCAACATCAACATCCCTAACCCAGATTAGATGATAGATGTAGCCTTTGAAAATGATCTTTTGGCCTTAATGTACGAAATGAACTTACGCTTTGGCAGAACATGCCTTCCTTTCCACTCTAAGACTGGTTCATTAAGAAACTGAAATTTTACAACTCTAGTTCTATAATCAGCTAAGACATAACATGAATACAACCAATTATATCTGCCTAGAATAACATCAAAACCACTCATGTCTAACTCGACTAAATTAGTTGTGGTATCTCTATAATGAATGGATACTATGCAATTTCTATAGACTCGTCTAGCTATGACAGATTCACCAACAAGAATAAAAACAAAAAAAATGGTTCTAGAAGGTGTTGAGGACAAATTCCGAATTTCACGTTGGGGCGTGACATTTACAAATTTATTCTTAGGATGGCAACAAATTGTTACAAGGTATTTATATTATTACACATAAGAAATATAAAACTAAGTTTTTGCAGTGTTATTTCCTTCCTTAAAGGAAATGACCAATTTCCACGTTTGCAGCACATTCAATCTATAATGATTGGTTTGAATTTCAAATTTGGTCGTTAACAAGGACTTATATGGTTTTTAACTTTTAAGTTTGTTGAATGAAATTAATTAACCTTAAATTTAGATTAGCATTGACCTTAACAACCAAGACAATTATTTATATACTTATTATAACATGATAAAAGGAGGGTGATGCAACATCTAGATTAAGAAAATGAAAAGGTGATGAAGCTCTAGATTACTCTTAGATTATGTTGTATATTATATTAGGGTTGATAAGTTAAGCAACAGCTTGCAGACCTTATCAGACAAAAGGGTTTTAAATTATGTACCCTTTTGTCATGATTGATGTGGCTTATTTTTTTAAAAAATATTTTAAAAAGAATATTATATTTTTTTAATTTAGGAATAATTTAATTTTGATTTTTTCATATTATCCTTAATAAAATTATTTTTAGTTAAACAAATATTTATGACTTGATTTAGATCATAAATTTTAGTGATTTTTTTTCTCTTAAACTTTGTGTTCAACTACTATCACATAAATTGAAATAGAAAGATTAGTTCTTTTGGAATGGGGTAAGTCAAAGACTTTGAGCTTAATGAGGGACTTTAGTCCTAACATTACTTAGGGAGTTTTTGTTATTCCATTGTGTTACTATTTAATATTTATTACACTTTGATTATCGTATTATTTTGTCGTAGAGATTATTTTTTTTATAAATATGTTTTATCATGTGTTCTTTAGTATTTAATCTTGACTTCTTCACTCTCGTTGTTTTTATTTTTTCGAATTGCTTTGTAATGCTTTTACTTGAGCCAATGATCTATTGGAAACAATCTCTCTACCTCTCACGATAGGAATAAATTACGTACACACTACCACCTTAGACCCACTTATAAAATTATAATGAGTATATTATTTTTGCATAACATATGTACTAGGATTTTTATGTTTGGTTATTATAACATGTCATATTTGCTTTTCATTTTACATGATTTATGACTATTTGAGCATCATAATTATGCTAGTATAATGTTAAATAAATCGTTAATTTACATGTTAGTTTAACATTATAATTGATATTTACGTTGGATTATATGTTTAAACTCGTTTGGTTGGAAACAAGTTATTTCAGGATGAATTATCCTAGGATAAGTTATGATCCCACCATATATATGAGATAACTTATCCCATCACTATGATATATAAATAGTGAGATAAGTTATTTCAAATTTGGCATCAAAATAAGATACCAAAATTTTATCCTTAAACTTTTTTTATCCCAAACCTATTTATTTTTATCCTCACACCAAACGACCCCGAGTCATACATACATTAACATATGCATCATCATGACTGCAGGTTGGATAAAGTGCCATATCATGACCACAAATTGGTACTACCTCCGTCCACTTTTAATTGTTATGGTTTTCTTTTTTAGAGTCAAACGATAAGTACTTTGACTAACATTTTACGATGTATTTTTTCATCATATTGATATGTAAAAAATTGCAATTTATAGTACTTTTCATATATTTTTTGAATATCTAAATTTTTTGTTTAAAATATTGAATTAATGTAATCTAATTTCACTTTGAAAATTAGTCAAATTGACTTTCG
The DNA here is from genome assembly GCA_029582245.1 of Solanum etuberosum. Classification (NCBI taxonomy): domain Eukaryota; kingdom Viridiplantae; phylum Streptophyta; class Magnoliopsida; order Solanales; family Solanaceae; genus Solanum; species Solanum etuberosum. Next base: position 40,516 of record JAJONR010005358.1, on the reverse strand, counting down.
AAAAATGCAACATGATAATTAAAAGTGGACGGAGGGAGTATCTACCAAACAAGTTTGAAAAGGTAGATTTCTTCTATTAAACATAAAATTTTATAATTTTCAATTCGTTTTAAAATAAGTATGTGCTTTAGATAATTTAATTATTTGCATGTATAGTACAACTAATTATGAATTTATTAATGACGTATTAGCTTTCAAAAATTTTAATTAATGAAATATATTCATCTTTAAACATTTTAAGTATTTTTCTTTCTTTTGTAATATTAAAAGTTTGAAGAAAATGACTTGTGCATTATTTTTTATCTTATAATAACTAAATGAAATTTAAATTTCAAATATTATTATCGGTGTGTAGCCGTCATTTGCTATAGCAACCAAATATTATTTGGAGTGAAATTTTCACTTGTTATTTCCTTTTTAGACAATTTCTTAATAAATTATCCTTCTTTAATTTTCTTGCAATTTATATATGTTTTAGATTACTTTCTAAAGATTCTTTTTGAGCATACTCGTAGAATACTTCCGCCGTTTATTTTTACTTGTCACACTTTGACTTGATACACCCATTAAAAAAATAATTATTGATATATGTATTTTACCGAACTATCCTTATTAAATGATGTTTAATATTAGGTCTTGAAAAATGATTTGGTTAATAAGTATTTAATGTTGAGGGCAGAACATGTAAAAAAATAATTGTCTTTTTTTAATATGTCAAAAGTGACAAGTAAAAAATAAAATTTATTTTAGGAATAAGTGACCAGTAAAAGTCAACGGAAAGAGTAATAATAATCTAAGTATATATCTCATTTTACTATTACTTCTTTTCTTTTATAAAAGGTTCAAGGGAAAAGGGGCAAATATACCCCTAAACTATCGTAAAATGGTATGAAGATACCCTTCGTCATACTTTTGGGACATTGAAGCCCCTGCCGTCCAAAAACTAGAGCATATGTGCCCTTCACTCTAACGGAAGACTAAATAGGGAAACGTGGCACAATCTTTTCCGTTGATCCGATATTTAATAAATGTCGGATCTGTGGATAAGATTATGACAAGTGTATGTCCGTTAGTATAAATGGTATATATGCTCTAGTGTTTAGACGGCAGGGGCACCAATGTCCCAAAAATATGACGAAGGATATCTACATACCATTTACGATAGTTCGGAGGTATATTTGTCCTTTTTTCCAAGGTTCAATTGACCCATTCCCAAGTTTAGCGCACGGGAACAATTCTTAAATGATTAGAGGGATTTCGAGTTTGGTCGGTAACAAGGACTTAAATGGTTTTTAAGTTTGTTGAATGAAGTTAGTTAACCTTTAATTAAGATTAGCACTCCAAGATAATTATTTATCTGCTTATTCTATTGTGATGATATAAGTAGGGTGATGCAACATTTAGATTAAGAAAATGATAAGGTGGCGAAGCTCTAGATATCTCAAAGATTATGTTGTATGTTATATATTAGGTTCTAGTTGGGTTTTACCCTCAAATGATATTTATCAGCGCAAATTAAAATTTAATCGGGTCTCAATCCAGATATCTATAAAAAATCAAATGAAAAACTAGTATAGGTTTTGAATTGGATTTTTTAGCATAACCTATACTGTATTTTTTTTTTGACTTTTTTGTTCAACGATTAATTTAAATTTATTATTTTGATGGTCAATTTATTTATGTTTCACTAATTTTCTTGTAAAATTTATTATAGTTGCCCCATTTTTTATTTATTTTACAAATACAAAAACTAAATTACAATATAGCTGAAAAAATAGTTTTAATTTTTTTTTTTCACTAAAGAATGAAAGAAAAAAAAGATAAGAAACTCAAATAATGATAATCAAAGCAGTCAAAAAATAATTTATGTATGAAAAATATTAAAATATACCTTGAACTTTGCTAGAAGGATCATATATACCCCTACATGATTTTTTTTTTAAACATTTTAAGTCAAAAAAATAAATTTAAAACTAATATTTTCACTCCCGTTAGATGAAGGCTATATGTGAGTTTCTATTGTAACAATAAGGGTATATGTGAGCCATTTGTATAACGGTAAGGGTATATATGAGTCACTTTCATAACGAGGGATATATCAACTCTAAATGACAAAGTTGAGGGGTATATCAAGCCCTTTTCTCAAAAAATAATTTAGTAAAAAAACATACTCCAGCATAAAAATGGCAAAATGGGTAATTTATAAAATGGGTAAAAACCGAGTCAAACTCATATTACCCATTTAAAAGTGGGTAGTTAAATGGGTAAAATGAGTAAAGAGACTCATTTATAAAATAAATAAAAGTGGCATTAATATTTTTCTTAAGGTGTAGGTGATCCGGGTAAGGATGGATTGGATAAGGAAAAAAATGTTTTTTTTTAAATACAATTTTTTTAGGGGCTGTGTAGTGGTGGTGGTGGTGTGTGTGTGTTGGAGGGGGGGGGGGGGGGGAGGTCGAAGTAGTAAAATATAAATTTATTTTTATTTTTTTAAAAAAAAAATAATTTTTTTTTGAGGCGTTGAGGTTGGGGGTGGGATGGGGTGGGGGTGGGGGTGAGGGGGGTGAAGAGTCCCCAAAGAGATTTTGCTTTTGAAGCTTTTAAGATGGTCCCTATAATAATATGGATAAATATGGATACCCATATTATCCATTAGGTAACTCGTTTTTACCCATTTAAAATATGAGTCGAATTGAGTATTTTATCCATTTTTGTTTAACTCGTTTTCGATCGACTCATATTCGACTCGACCCGCTCGTTTACCACTTCTACTCCAGTATATACACTTTCATGAAAAATAATTAAATAACCACTGCGCATTGAGACATATTGGTATTAGTAGGAGTGTACATGGCCGGGTTGGTTCGAGTTTTTCAAATATCAAACCAAACCATTTGTGTCGGATTTTTAAATTTATATACCAAACCAAACCAAACCAATAAAAGTCGAGTTTTTCAACCTCGGGTTTTTTCGGATTTTTTCGGTTTTTCGGGTTTTTCTGGTAAAATATTCATACAAACATATAATTTGCTTGTACTTCAAATATTTCTTTAGTCCTACCAAAATACAACTATCTAAGGTGTTTCTTAAAAAAATAACACAAAAAATGATATGATTAATGACACTAAAATATCCAACAAAAATAATAATAATGAAATCGCGTAAAATAAATATTGTAAATTAACAAGTCATAATGAAAATGATCATAATTTAAAAGTACTAAATCATGCTAAAATACGTTTAATAAGTATTAGTTACATGACTAAATATTCAAGGAAATTAAAATTAGATTATGTATTTAATTGTCTAAACCAATGTAAAACTAAAGAACAAATATTCAATATTATTGTCATTCTTAGTGTTGAATTGATTTTCTTTTTGCATTAGTATTAATTTGATTTTGATTTAAGCTTTGTTATAATTACCAACATCTGTAGACTATAATCTTTATTGGACCATTCAGAATTCTAAGTTTCAAACTTGAAATAATATATTAAAAGATAAAAACTATGAAAAAGTATAAGAAGTATTTAAAAATTATATCAAAGTAAATATTTTTATGTATAAAATAAAATTTTAAAATTATATATATAATGTCGGGTTGGTTTGGTCTAAGGTTGTTTTTTTTTAGTTAAAACCAAACCAACCCAAATATAGTTGGGTTATTGTTTTCAATACCAAACCAAGTCAAATCAAACCACTAGTCGAGTTTTTTTTTCCGGTTTAACTCAATTTGCGGCTTGATTCGATTTTCGGTTCGATTTTATACCCTAGGTATTAGTTTTCACTTGCTAATTAAGTAGAAGTCCTAAATCATATATTATGACATTCCTAATAAATACATATTTAATGTTTATAAAATTTGGAGTTGATTTCTTTTGTAACCGGTTGAAAAAGATGGATTGGTACATAAGGTAATATCAATAGAATTATAATATGATGATGTATCACTGTACCAAAAAATTATCTTAGCGGTATTTAATTAATGATAATAACTTAATTAATTATTACTAAATATATATTTTCAGAGGCAATTACTATTGACAATTGCATTTTAGTACTCTTATAAATACCGCTAAAACCTATAGTGACATTATATTCGATGTAATGACAATTAACTAATATCGGTAATGCTATAACATTATTTGTTAATATTCATATTTACTGCCACTAAAACTGTTTTTGTTATAGTGTGTTATCTTAGCAATTCACGTCTTTAATATAAAGCTTAATTAATTAATCCTTTTTGGATTTAGCTCTACCAAATGAGGGTTGACAATGCAATAGTTGATCAAGGCTAAAAATTCCGCAATAATCGGATTTAAAAGGTTTTTAGTTTGGTTATAAAATGATGTTAATTAGCTTTTAGTAATTGGATTAGCAAACCAACATGACGAATAACAAACACTTTTTGACTTTTGTGGATTGGAAAGGCCAGTTATATACTTAATCATTAAATCATGACGAGGAGTGGTGCAACATTAAAAAATATTATGAAGATTTTTAATTAATTAAGAAAATGAAATGGTGATTAATTTTAATTAGGGTTGATAGGTTAAGTTACAGCTTGCCATTGACCTTATCAGGTGGGAACAACTTGCCTTTTTTTTCCCCCAAATATAATATAAAATTTCTTTTATATTGTTACACCTTTTTATTTTAAAAGGAAAGACAAAGCAAACGGTGAAAAAGAAAAAAGGAGACTTGTTTAGTAGTGCTAAGTTTGTTGTTAACGTGAATTTGTTCATATTATTGATTTCAAATCCAGATAAAGAAGGAGAGTTGATTTTGATAAAGAAGGAGAGTTGCTAAGAATCAATCGAAAATAGTCTCTCTACCTAGGTGCGGACCCACCCTTGGTCGAGGGGTGTCATTACATTGTATATAGAGGTCAAATTTTGGTTTAAAAAAATAAAAATAAAAATAAATAAATATATATATATATATATAAAAGTATTGACACATTTTGACATAGGTGAAAGGTTTAGTCTAGTGGTTAAGGGGTATCAAAAGTTCCTTAAGTTGTGTGTTCAAGCCCTATTTGGCCTCATAATTATATAATTATTTGTTTTTATTTTCTTACTACAACCCCTTATTGGTCTCATAATTTTTTTTTTTAATTTTCTTACTACAATCATTGACACCTCTTTATGAGAATCCTACGCCCGCCACTGTCTCTACCTCTTAGTAGTAGGAACAAAATTATAACGCTCTTACCTTCTTCAGACCGTACTTATGAAGTTATCCTGAGTTTATTATCGTTAAACTTTATCCCACATTGCAAAAAATCAATGAATCATAGGAACGTTCATGACTCATGTGCCTCGTAGCAAGGTCCTTCCTGGCCTCTCACAAGCCATCGAAAATTTTAAGCATCAATAAGACATTTTTTATTTATTTATGATGAGTTCTATATGTTAACACAATACATAAATGACTTCTCTTTTGAAAAGATATAACAAGTGTGTTTGCCAAAATGAAACTTCTGATTTTGTTAAAGAGTAAAAGGTGATTGGTTAAGAAAATACAGGTCATCCTAACTTAACCTAAAAAAATCAGGTAGATCAAATATCAAGGGTAAAATAAGCGTTGAAGATGAAGGAAGCTGATGATAGGAACAAGTCAAAGGAACAAGTCCAAGGAAGCTGACTGACGTGTATAATGTTATAGAGTTAAAGTCACACTAGGACTAGACTACTAAATCCTAACTTATGTATGACTAAGTTGTTGTATCGTGTATAGGGCTAAAGTCGACTAGGATAATATGTTTTAGTTAGAGTAGTAGTACTACTCATGTAAATTATATATTTGTATTGTAGTAAGACTCCTAATGTAGCTATTATAGGACTCTTCTCCTATATACAGAGCATGTACTCAACAATTTTATTCATCAATACAATCTTTGATTTCTCTAATCCTAGACGTGACAATTCTACATAATGTTGAAGATGAAGAAAGTTGATGATAGGAACATTCCAAAGGAATAGGTCCAAGAAAGATGACTGACGTGTTTACTGTTGTAGAGTTAGAGTCACATTAGGACTAGACTACTAAATCATAACTTATGTACGACTAAGCTATTGTATCGTGTATAAGGCTAAAGTCGACTAGGATAAGGTGTTTTAGTTATAGTAGTAATATTACTCCAGCAAATTATATATTTGTATTGTAGTAGGACTCCTAGTGTAGCTAGTGTATGACTCTCCTCCTATATAAGGAGCATGTACTCAACCGTTTTATTCATCAATACAATCCTTGATTTCTCTAAATCTAGACGTGAGAATCTTACATGGTATCAGAGCATTAAAACTATTCTGCTCTTTAATGTATTAGATCCAAAAATTAGAATAACCACAATATCGAATTGCAATGACCTCTTCTACCAACACTGTATCAACCTCCTCACTTCACCATCTTAATGCCTCATGTTCCATTAAACTCAAGCCAACAAACTATCTTATATGGAGGACACAAATGTCTCAGCTGATAGGTGATGAGATTAACCTACCTCATCACAGAGAATAAACCAACTAAAAGTACCCGTTCCATTGGACAAACTGCTGAGAAAGCTGTAGCAGTTGAGAAAGATGTGTAAGACAACAACAGTTTGATGGCTAGGAGGAGAAGGATATGTTATTAAGAAGTTGGATCCAGGCACCTTGATAGAAGAAAGCATGTACCTGATTATAGGTTGCTCAACTGCCAAGGAGATTTGTGAATGTTTGGATGAAGCTTAACTTCAAGCAACGAATGATAAGGAGTTCCAACTCATATAATAACTGCAAAGTGTTATGCTAGGAACCAAAAAAATTAATTAATATATTAAGGAATTCAAAGGCATATGTGATGGCCTTGCAGCCATTCACAAACCTGTGAATGAAGATAGCAAAGTAATTAGTTTTGCTAGAAGTCTAGGTCTCAAGTACAAGACGTTCAGGACTGTCATGCTAGGTAAGACACCATATCCCACTCTTATTTAATTTGTTAATGCTCTCAACAGTTTTGATATGAGGGATAATGAAGAAGAAGTGCCACAACAAAACCATAACATGAAATTCTCTGCTCGAAGGGGAAGAGGAAACTACTCTTAAAGAAGAGGAAACAATAACTTCAACTCTAGAGGAAGAGGCTTCAAGCCTGCTGGACAAGGAACATGTTCTCATAACAGTAAATATGAACCAGGTTCTTAGAACAGTCCTTCAAGTGGAAGTTAGTAAAGGAACATTACCGAGGCATGTCAAATTTATGGTAGGAATAACCATACTGCTCTTAAGTGTTTCTACAGGTGGGACTACTCTTACCAAGCTGCAGATGAGCTACCACAAGCATTGGCTGCTACTAAGTTTGGCAACGGGACATAAACCGGGACGACCGGGACAACACCTATCAGAACCGGCGTTGTCCGCAAGGTAAACAACCGGAACCAGAACGAAATCGGTACCGGTACATTCGGTATTCCTGGTCTAATCTTTACTTGACATTTAAAAATAAAATGACATGTAGTTTCACATTTTATGCGACCATTATTATACATTTTTGTACAATTTCTAACAATCAAATTATATATGTGTGCAGCACACCTAATATGAAAATCATCAATATAAATAGGGCAAAGTGTCGGTTTTAGTATTTCAACAAAAGATGTATTATTAGAAGCATTATCTAGGGTGAAACTAATTACTTTATTACAAATTTCATAATTTTCTAAAACATCTATAATAGATTGATGAGCTATGTAATTACTGGTTTTATGCATTTCACAACATTTATAACATAATTTTTTTTTCATAATCCAATTTTCATCGACCCAATGACCAATAATAGTGAAATAATCATTACCATTAACACTACAACCCATATCAGAAGTAATAGCCATTTTACAAGTATTACAATAAAATAAACAATGAAGATATTTAAAATGTTAACCTTGATAATCAAAAATAGCCTTTTTAATTGTGTTTCTTGAAAAACCTCTAAAATGTGGAATATACACAATTTGAATATAATGAATAAAACTTGAATTTTCAGCAGAACTAAAAGGCAAGCCAATAACAACAATCATTTTAGCTAATTCTTCAAGATCTCTTTCTCTACTATATGAGCGATGTGTACTAGGGCTAGAAACATTAGAAGGATTTAATTGTGATTGGACCATATTAGAGCCCTCTACTCCTACATATGCATTAGGAAGGGGAGTACCACTTTTTCTAGCTTCGGCAATAGCTTTAGCATTCAAAAAATCATTTTTACAACCTCCCATTAAATTATTACTTAAATGTCCTGTCCCACCCGCCTTTCTCATAATTTTATGATTCATTCTATGTTTACATTTATTACAAATAGCTTGTGTTTTATCTTCACTTTGAGTCATAAATTTCCACACAATAGATTTTTAGCACGTTCTACCTTGGGATTAACCCGACTAGGATGTATGGAAGGAATGGGAGCAGGACATGAATCGGAAGCGGGAGCAGAAGTGGGACTAATAGCCATAACTGACTATGTTTCATCATCGTTGTCATCATCATCATCATCATATGTATCAATATTATCATTAACATTATCATATTCTACTTCTTCATCAAAATTATCAAACCTTGCTTGTAAAGATTAATGATATTGATCTAATTCTATATTACTATCAATATTAAAAATAATTTTATCGAAATACGTAAAATCTTCCATATTTATTCTTACTTGAGCTACTTGTGTAGTTTTAGATTTAGAAGAACTACCCGATTTTTTATTTTTCTCGGAGTTTCCGGTAAATACATTAGTGACCGCACCAAAACATGTTTGCTTACATTTGTCAATATTTTTTTTACCGAAATTCATATTAACATATTAAAAGTAAGAAAATTATATATAATACAAAAATTTAATGCAAACAAATAAGTAACTAAATAAGTAAAGACTAAAAAGATGAAAGTTGAAATGAATGTACCAAACGTCTACTAGACGTGTATGATCGAAAGCCGAAAATTGATAGATGAAATTTTAAACTTGAAGGTTGCTCCAAAGACCAAAATAATCCACCAAAATTGCTTTCAAACTAATATAATTTTTAATTTAATAGAGATTAGAGACTTGAGACTTGAGAGAGTAGAAGTTGAAGAAAATTTGTGAGTAAAAATAATGAAGGTTTGGGGGGTTTTTATACTTAAAAAATATGACTAAAATGTATTTTTTAGAATTTTGGGGTATTAAAAAAGTCTGGGGGGTACGGGGTGTTTTGGGAGGGTTAGAGGGTGAAATAGCCATTTGGTGGGGCCCAATAGCTGCTAACCAACGGTTGGCAACGACTAGTTTAATTTAAATTTTTTAAAAAAATTAATAAAGTTCAAACCGGACCGGGACGGACCGGGACCGGTACTAATCGGATCGGGACGGTTCGGTAATTCTTGATTACTGTTCCGTTACCTATGCCAGTTACCCCTATACCCAGCCCAAACTAGAGACTACCGGACCGGAATGGAACGGGACCAGTACTGACATCTCCCGATTCCGTTTCCAGCCTTAGCTGCTACTAATCTACAAAACACTACTGATGACACCTTGTATGTGGACTCATGATCAAGTAGTCATATGACATATAACTTAGGTATTCTAACTGATCTTAAACACTACAATGGACCAGATAAAAAATTATTATTGGGAATGAATCAAAATTATACATAACACATGTTTAGAACATACCAGGATTAGGCCTGAAGTTAAGAGAAATTCTTGTAGTTCTTAAGATTAATAAAAATCTACTCTTAGTTAGTAAACTTGCAAAGGATAATTGTTGCACTCTTGAATTTGATGAAACTAACTTTGTTGTAATGGAGAAGAAGACAAGGACATTGCTGGCCAAGGGATCTAAAAGAAATGGACTCTATGCTTTGGACGATAACAATCTCTATGCTTTAACTGTTGCATGTGATTGGAACACATCAGACAACATGTGACATACTAGATTAGGACACCCTAGTTTGAGGTCTTTAAAAGTTTTGAATAGTAATAGTTGCATCAGTTAGTAGTTGGAATAAAATGCCTACTGTTTGTTCTAGTTGCCTGTTGGGCAAAAATAGTAAACTTCCATTTGATTTGAGAAATAAAATTGAGAAGGAACCTTTATTGAAAATTCATTGTGACTTGTGGGACCTGCTCCTGTTGAATCTTCTCAACATATGAAATATTGTATTGTTTTCCTAGATGATCAGACAAGATCTATTTGAATTTATCCACTGAAAAAGAAATTTAAATTTTTTGAGGTCTTTGTAAAATTCTAGAAAATGGAGGAAAAATAATTTTCTAAAGAAATTAAGATATTTCAATGTGATGGAGGTGGTGAGTTTATCAAAATAGACTTCATCAAGCATTTGGAAGATTTTGGCATTGTGAGACATATTTCATGTCCTAACACAACTGAACAAATTGGAGTTTTAGAAAGAAAACATAGGCATATTGTGGAGACTGGCTTAACTCTACTACTTCATGCTAACCTACCTTTGTTTCTATGAGTTGAGGTTTTTCTCACTGCAGTGTTCCTCATTAATAGACTACCCTCCTCAGTCCTGAAGATGGTGACTCCATTTGTTAAGTTGTATGGAGAGCAACCTGATTACAATAGCCTAAAAGTGTTTGGTTGTAGATATTTTCCATATATCAAGGGTAGCAACAAGTTTAGTCCAAAGACTTACCCTTGCTTATTCATAGCGTACAAAAGCTTACACAAAGGATATATATGTTATCATCCCTCTACAAGGAGGGTGTACGTATCCAGACATGTTATGTTTGATGAAATCACATTACCCTATGTGTCTCCAAGTCAATCTCAAACTAACATTGATGTCTCACCTCATCTTGCTACTTTTGTTGAATCTTTCTCTGAACTGCAGATACATGATAATCATAATTCAGGAGAAGTACAGACTGATAATATGCAAGTTACTGGTGAAAATGCTAGGACAACCATATACTCCTTGATGATGAGAGTAATATTGACCCTTCAGGTGCAGGATCAAATGATGATCATGAGGAACAAGTTGAAAGTGATGATCCAGACAGTAGTAATGAGACTCAAATTGATAAGAATCCAGTTGTAGATTTAGGATCAGCTAATGGCATTGAGGAATAGGTTGCACGTGCAGGTCCAATCAATGGTGGTTTATTAAATCCAACTTTCTCTGTGACTAATCCACAAGGAATACATTTAGAAGTTGACTTCTCCAAGTGGAATCTGCTGAGCATAATCAACCTGAAGATACTACACTACAATCAACTACTTCAATTAATATACTTCCTGCAACCATCATATGATCACCAAACAAAAGGCAAAGGAACAACACTTATCACTTGTTGCTCGCAACAACAAATAAATTTTCAGGGAACCAAATACTACTAAGGAAGCACAAGGTCACTTCATTGGCTTGAAACAATGCAGGAGGAAATCAATGCTTTACATAATAAAAAGACATGGACATTGGTGCCCAAATCTCCTGGTATAACTTGGTTGGTTCAAAATGGGTGTTCAATACAAAATCGAAAGTTGATGGAACAATAGATAAATACAAGACCAGACTTCTGGCCAGGGGATTCTCACAGCTTGAAGGGATAGATTTTAAAGAAAGATTTAGCCCTGTGGTTAAAACCACAACTATTAGGGTGGTTCCATCCATTGCAATCAGCTCAAAGTGAGAAGTTAGAAAACTAGATGTAAAAAATGCCTTCCTCCATGATTTCCTACAAGAGGAGGTGTACATGAGTCAACCTCCTGGATTTATTGATCCTAGGTATCCTCAACATGTGTGTCTACTCAAAAAGGCATTGTATGGTCTGATACAAGCACCAAAATCCTGGTTTGATAGGTTTAGCATGCATATCCTACACCTTGGTTTCATTTGTAGTAAGGCAGATCCCTCCTTATTTACTTTGCAAACTCACAAAGACACCATATTTCTCTTGTTATATGTGGATGATATTACTGTCACATGAAGTAATCCATACATGTCTCAGAGTTGGTTCTACAACTTGGGAAAGAGTTTGCTATGAAAGATCTTGTCCCTTTACACTTCTTTCTAGGAGTAGATGTTAAGTATTTTGAAGGGGGAATTCACTTAAGTCAGAGAAAGTATGCTGCTGAGCTACTGGACAAGACAGAAATGACTTTGGCAAAGGTTGTAGCCACTCCTTTGGCTCAAAACATGGTTTACATGAAGTTGTAGGATGTCTTGTAGATGCCTCCTTATACAAAATGATAGTAGGGAGTCTTCAGTACTTGACACTCACAAGACCTAATATCACTCATCCTGTGAATTTAGCAAGTAGTTTATGCAAAGTCCAAACATTGAACATCTTCAAGGAGTAAAAAGGATTCTCAGATACATCAAATGTACTCTACACTTTGGACTCAGAATTATTTCACAATCACCTTATAGGTTGTAGGGATATTGAGATGCTGATTGGGGAGGTTGTACCACCACTAAGAGATCAACTACAAGCTATAACATCTACCAAGGTGCAAATTGTATTTCTTGGACTTTCAAGAAACAAACCATAGTAGCCCGATCGAGTGCTAATGCTGAGTATAAAGCACTAGCCTCCACTGCACAGAGATGACATGGATCATGTATCTACTTCATGATCTTGGGGTGTTCTCCCGATCTGTTCCTATATTGTATTGTGATAACTTGAGTGCCTTGTACATGATATTTAATCCCGCAATGCAATCTAGAACCAAACATGTTGAAATGGACTATCATTTTATTCGTGAGAAGGTGGCCAGATGACAACTTTTTACTCAGTTTGTGAGGTCTAAGGATGAGCTAGCTGACATTCATACCAAAGCATTGACAAAATAAGTCTTTGCTGGATTTTGCAGCAAGCTAGGAGTTACAGTTCCTCCATTCAGTAGCTTGTGGGGAAGTGTTGAAGATGAAGGAAGTTGATGATAGAAACATGTTAAAGGAACAGGTCCAAGGAAGCTGACTTACGTGTTTAACGCTATAGAGTTGTAGTCACACTAGGACTAGACTACTAAATCCTTACTTATGTACGACTAAGCTGATGTATCGTGTATAGGATTAAAGTCGACTAGGATAAGGTGTTTTAGTTATAGTAGTAATACTACTCATGTAAATTATATATTTGTTTTGTAGTAGGACTCCTAGTGTAGCTAGTATAGGACTCTTCTCCTATATAAGGAGCATGTACTCAACAATTTATTCATCAATACAATTCTTGATTTCTCTATTCCTAGACGTGAGAATTCTACAATAAGAAATTAAAAATTGATTTATTTAACAGAAAAATGTCATTATTTTATGAATCGAAGAATAAAATTTTAAAAAAGTGCCATATATGTCCGATTTATGGTAGGTATTCATATTTTTGAGTTTCTTGAATGGTTACATAAACACCAATAATCGTGCTCGTCCTATAATGTTTTTTTGGTTTTCTACCTAGTGTCTGGAATCTGTATTGGAGTTCCGATAAAATTTAAATTGCGCATTGCAAGACCTATTTGGGGGTGAAACTCTCAACAAGATTTTCTCCATACCTAGGACTTGAACCCAAAACCTCTAGTTAAATATAGAGTAGTCCCATCATTGCACCACAATCCATATTGGTGCTTCTCCTATTATGTTACTGATGTGGGAAATGTTTTCAGGCATCTCTGCACAAACCTTTATTTTTTTCGACTACTTTATTTTGTTGTGGCGTATTTAGAAACATTAATTATAGACTTATCATCTTCTCTTTAAGGTAGTCATAAAACTCACGTAACGTATGTTCTCCCCCATGTCCGTACATAGATATTTAATTCCTTTCAGTATCATTCTCTATAGTGTGTTGGAACTCTTTAAATGTCTCAAATACTTTAGACTTCTCCTTTAAGAAGTAAATTTACACTTACCTTGAGAATTTACAATAAATATTACTCCTTCAGTTTAAAAAATAATGCATTAGTTTGACTAAACACAAAATTCAAGAAAATAAAAGACTTTTCAATCTTGTAATCCTAAATTAAAGTTATGTCAAATGTACCAAAATGCCCTTTAATCTTGTGGCCTTAAACATGCCACTGAAATTAAAGTGTTAAAAAAAGGAAAGGGGTCATTATTTTTTAAACAGGATAAAAAGCAAGTAGATCAATCTTTTTGAAACGAAAGAAGTACCATATATGAAGTGATAAGTACTCTTTCATCCTTAACCAGAGGTCTCGTTTCACGACCCGAGTCTACACCCTGGACGTGGCCAGCACTCGAGAACCATTGCTGGTCCCCAAGAGAACCCTCATCCTGACTGACTACAAGCGGAAGACTAACTCAAACATACAAAAGCTTAAAACTGAATTAAATTCAATAAACTCAAATAGTCAATCTTTAAAGTAATCTGAACAATACTCAATAGATAAACTCAGAGTTTGTAAAAACAACTCAAATAAGATACATACTGAAAACTACTCAACTTTGTCTATCTATGAAGTCTCTACTATTACAGAAGGAAATCGGGACAATACCTACGATATCTCAAAACTACTAACTGTAAGAAAAAAGGTGAAGTCCTCCGGAATATAAGAAGGCTCACCAAAGCTGACTGGAACTGCAAGTTGTATTAACGAAGCTTCTATTGATGACCCTGAATACCTATATCTGCATCATAAAAGATGCAAGCCAAATGACGTCAGTACATGGAATGTACGAGCATGTAAGGGTAATTCTAAAGCATAAACATAAGCTTGAACCGATGGAAAAGGAACATAATCACCTCTTCTCAACTCACTCATCTCAACTCAACTCAAAGAAACATAGTTCAACTCAACTAAGAGAAAATAGGGCTCAACTCAATAATAAGATCCTCAACTCTGTGAAACATAGTTCAACTCAACTCAGAGAAATAGGGCTCAACTTAACAATAAGATACTCAACTTTGTGAAACATAGTTCAACTCAACTCAGAGAAATAGGGCTCAACTCAACAATAAGATACTCAACTCTGTGAAACATAGTTCAATTCTGGATACTCAAGGATAAAGCAACAATAAAAGATGCAATATCTGGAAAGCTTTTAAAACAATAGATATTAACTCAGTTGTAAGCAAAAATACAATAATACTCAATTGTATGAAAATACAATAATAACTCTTATTTGTATGTAAAGATACAAAATAACTCTGTTAGGGAGATTCTCTAACCGAAAACCATCACTATGAGCTATGTGATGATACATCGTCTAGCCCACGCTGCCAGAACTTTCCTATACTCTGTCGGGGTATAGAACTCCTCAACTAAGTGGATCCACTAGTCTATGCTTAAAAAGCAATAAGGAATCATCTAAAAAGTATGACCCTTTCTACCCACATTGGCTACATGGTTAATGGGGGCTGTAAGTTGTGAGAACTCTTCCCCATATTGGTGCTCAATACTACTCCCATAATATAACTTAGCTCATATGTTTTAAATAAAACACATCCTATTCCTCAACTTTGAGATTATTACTCAAAATATTTCTCTTAAAAGAGATAGTACTCAAAACTACTCCTGAACTCTTTTGGAAAATGATTTTTCCTCTCTTCTTAAATGTAAAAATATTTACTCTTGGGAATACTTAGTTCCCATATATCATTTTAAAGAAAATGAAACTTGACTCTATTCATCCTCATACTCATTTACTCAAGCCTTTAAACAAATTATGAATAATTGTAAAAGACTTCTCAAAATAGGGTTCATACCAAATTATGGACGTGAACGACTTAATTCAAAGTATCTAATAACCATACATATAACTCAATACTCAGAACTCAACAACTCTAGAACTAATGATACTACTCGTCTAAAGAATGCTCGACTTAGAGGGTTCATGCAGATATTTATGGGCATGAACTACTCAACTCAAGGACCTTCATGGGTAATATGTGGTAGTCCCATGATTAGAAATATAATCTCAAAAGGATTAGGAACTCAATTCTAGAGACTTAGAACTTGAAGATACTACTACTCTCAAAGATACTCAAATTATGGAGTTCACGCATAATTTATGGGCATGAACGACTCGACTCAAGGATCTCAATGATAATGTAGACTCATGAATACATTCTCCTCATTCTCATACTCACCTACTCGAGTCTTGAAATAATTTATAAGTAATTGTAGAAGACTCCTCGAAAAGACTCAAATGGACTTTCTCAAAATACTCGAAAGAACTCTCAAGACTTGACTCTCAACTCTACCTTGAATTTAAATTATGAATTCAAAGTTATGATTCATGTTATGAATGATTTCTAGATGTTTAGAAGTAGTTTAGAGTAGTTAGAATCAAATAGGAGTAAAGGTACCCTTTGAAAGAACTCAGACGGCTAAACAACGAAGAACGGGTGGGGGCAGGCGACCCTGGTGCACTGGTTGGCGTAGGGCGCCAGCCCCTAAACTACAGAAGGACTTTTCTGGCGCACTGGTTGGCGCAAGGATCCAGCCTCTGCCCATATTTTTTCCGACAAACTTTCTTTCTCATTTTCTGACCCTAATTCGCCTAGAATCAAATAATTTCTTCCCCACTCACTTAGATTCGAATACCCAACATAAGTACACGATAATATACTCAAAACAACCCTCAAATCACTAACCTTTATCTCAAGAGCTCATCAAAATCCCAACAATCAAGATTACGAATGGAATTTCAAGAAAACTCATCAAGAACTCAAATCCTTCAACTTTGAGAACGAAATTGTATTAAAATAACATGATTGGCGTGTGGGTGAACGAACCCAACACTATGAGAACTCACATACCTCTTAGGGATCAAACCCTTGTGAAACAATCCTCGATTCGCAAGAAATCTTGACGAACGCCTTGAACCTTTTCCTCTTTTCTCCTCTTTTCTCTTCTTAAACTTTCTTCTAAAACCCTAAGCTTGAATTAGAATTGTAAAAACTGAACCAAATCAGTTTAGACCCCTAAATATTACCATAATTCATTTTAAGCTGATGGGGTAAGGAAAAGACCAAAATACCCCTCACATTTTTGGGTAACTTTCCTGAACTTGACAGAAAGACTTCAAACGTGCATATCTCCCTCATACGAGCTCGAAATTTAGCAAACTCGGTGGAGTTGGAAGACTCAAAGACCTTTCATTTGATATTTTATGGGCCAGCTAACTCATACTGTGCTAAAAGTTATGGTCATTTGAAGTTGACCCAAAACTTAAAAGAACTTACGAATGACTTGAATGAATTCTCTTTAGTTCTTTTTGGAACTCAAGGTGCTATATCTAGTGACCTTAACACTTAAGAAAATTTAAATTCCTCGATAAAATCTTACTCACAATGAAGAATGGTTCGAGTCTTAGCTCAAAATTTTCTGGGGTGTTACATTATCTCCCCCTTGGGATCATTCGTCCTCAAATGATGGCTGGACTGGGTATGGAACGGGGTTACTCTTACCATATCCTCTGACTCATGAACTTGCCTACTAACACAGGTTGGACTGATTCATACCAAGAGTTTGGACCTTCTATAGCACCTAAATCAAGAACGATGTTGTTGTGAACATAACCACTCTCTCTCTGAAGTTACCTTTCGGAAATAATGGAAGTCTAGGCCTGAAGTAAGACTAGGAATACCATGCCTGGGGTAATATGACTGCTAGTTATTAATATTAGCAATACTCCTCAACTACGCTCTTCTTTCCTTATTACCATACCTCATTGGCTGCAACTCATAGTTCCCACAAGGGTACATGACTTCTCTTACCAAGGCCTGAGTCTAACGGCACACTCTCACTATATTCAAGCTTAACATAAATCATAAGGTTCGGGTCCTATACCTCTCTATAGGGAATCTCATCCTCCTCATTTATAACCTTAGATGGAATTATCACACCACCATTTTCATGATGAGAACATTAATCTTCTCCTTCTAACATCACCCCACTACTAAAAGGACTTCTGAAAATATATCTCTCATACTCTTTTGAGCTCATTACTATCTTATTCTCAACATATGACATGATTTCTCATCTTATCATCTCCCTCTTAGGTCTAAAGCTGACACTTGAAAGTTATGGACCTATTCCATCATCTCTAAACTAGTCTACATCCCCTTTTCATAACTTAAGTACTATTTTCCCACCTATTATACCTCATTACTTAATAAGTTCTATAACCTTCTGAACATCATGACCCTCTCAAACAAATCATAAGCCTAGCTTAGATCTATCACTTCATGAATACTCTGTTCTCTTATTCAACACATGTATTTAGTCTCCTCTAACACGATGGCATATCGACATCAACTCTATTTTGGTTAAGATATACTCTCTCTCATCATGACTAGTAATTATTCCTCTTCCTTCTATCAAGAACTCTCTACAACATTATTATTCCTTATTTGACTCATAATGAACTCATCACTTATAACTGATTGGGTGCATGATTGCAATAACATAATCTGCCCCATCACTATCTCCTTTCCTTAGATTACTAAACCTCTGCATACTTTTCTCTTGACTTAAGGGCACTCTTTACTACTACTGCTCATAATCTCCTAATTCATATTATCTTTTAGGGTGAAAAATACTACCCAATCTCTAAACATACTTCCTCATAAGATCTCAGCTGAAACAGGGCTTAGAGAAGAGAGTACAACTCGCTTTTAGCTCAAACGGACGATTCATATGAATATGAGTGCATTTTCTCGAACTCAACACTTAACTCACTCACAGACTTCTCTCAAGCCCATCTGCAGTCTCATGACTTCCTCAAGATTTCTGCTAAGAGCAACTCATCGATAGAGGAATAACTTTGCTTTTCAACCACCTCTAGTATGAGGGGTAGTCGAATGGATATGTAAACGCACGAGTTAGAATAAGTCTCTATGACATAGCTCTATTACACGATTAAGAGTATGAAAGAAGTGAGATAGTTCCTAAATGTTGTAGCCTCCTAATTATAGATGTGGCGCGCTTCACACCGATAACCAGGACTCTACAGACACGGCTTCATAGACACCCTAGGACTCTTGAACTCTGTGCTCTGATACCAAGTTTGTCACGACCCGAGTCTACACCCTGGATGTGGACGTCACTCGTGAACCATTGCTGGTCCCCAAGCGAACCCTCATCCTGGCTGACTACAAATTGAAGACTAACTCAAGCATACCAAAGCTTAAAACTGAATTAAATTCAACAAACTCAAATACTCAATCTTTAAAGTAATCTGAACAATACTCAATAGATAAACTCAGAGTTTGTAAAAACAACTCAAAGAAGATACATACTAAAAACTACTTAACTTTGTCTATCTACGAAGCCTCTACTACTACAGAAGGATATCAGAACAAGACCCACGACATCTCAAAATAGGGTTCATGATGAATTATGGACGTGAACGACTCAATTCAAGGTTTCCAATAACCATACATAGAACTCAATACTCGGAACTCAACAACTCCAGAACTCAAGGACTCAATGATACTACTCATCTCAAGAATGCTTGACTCAGAGGGTTCATGCAGAATTTATGGGCATGAACTACTCAAATCAAGGACCTTCATAGGTAACATGTGGTAGTCCCATGATTAGGAATATAATCTCAAAAGGATTAGGGACTCAATACTCAAGACTTAGAACTTGAAGATACTACTTCTCTCAAAGATACTCAAATTATGGAGTTCACGCGGAATTTATGTGCATGAACGACTTGACTCAAGGATCTCAATGATAATGTAGACTCATGAATACATTCTCCTCATTCTCATACTCACTTACTCGAGTCTTGAAACAATTTATAAGTAATTGTAGAAGACTCCTCGAAAAGACTCAAAGGAACTTTCTCAAAATACTCGAAAGAACTCTCAAGACTTGACTCTTAACTCTACCTTGAATTTAAATTATGAATTCAAGGTTATGATTCATGTTATGAATGATTTCTAGATGTTTAGAAATAGTTTAGAGTAGTTAGAATCAAATGGGAGTAAAGGTATCCTTTGAAAGAACTTAGACGGCTAAACAACGGAGAACGGGTGGGGGCAGGTGACCCTGGCGCACTGGTTGGCGCAGGGCGCCAGCCCCTAAACTACAAAAGGACTTTTCTGGCGCACTGGTTGGCGCAGGGCGCCAGCCTCTGCCCAGATTTTTTTTCCGATGAACTTTCTTTCTCGTTTTCTGACCCTAATTCGCCTAGAATCAAATGATTTCTTCCCCACTCACTTAGATTCGAATACCTAGCATAAGTACACGATAATCTACTAAAAAAAAAACCTCAAATCACTAAACTTTATCTCAAGAACTCATCAAAATCCCAACAATCAAGATTACAAATGAAATTTCAAGAAAACTCATCAAGAACTCAAATCCTTCAACTTTGAGAACGAAAATTGCATTAAAATAACATGATTGGCGTATGGGTGAACGAACCCAGCACTATGAGAACTCACATAACTCTTAGGGATCAAACCCTTGGCGAAACAATCCTCGATTCGCAAGAAATCTCGACGAACGCCTTGAACCTTTTCCTCTTTTCTCCTCTTTTCTCTTCTTAAATTTTCTTCTAAAACCCTAAGCGTGAATTAGGATTGTAAAAATTGAACCAAATCAGTTTAGACCCCTAAATATTACCATAATTCGTTTTAAGCAGATGGGGTAAGGAAAAGACCAAAATACCCCTCACATTTTTGGGTAACTTTCCTTAACTGGACAGACAGACTTCAAACGGGAATATCTCCCTCATACGAGCTTGAAATTTAGCAAACTCGGTGGCGTTCGAAAGAGGACTCAGAGACCTTTCATTTGATATAGTATGGGCAACCTAACTCATATTGTGCTAAAAGTTATGGTCGTTTGAAGTTGACCCAAAACTTAAAATAACTTACGAATGACTTGAATGAATTCTCTTTAGTTCTTTTTGGAACTCAAGGTGCTACATCTAGTGACCTTAACACTTAAGAAAATTTAAATTTCTCGGTAAAATCTCACTCACAATGAAGAATGGTTCGAGTCTTAGGTCAAAAAATTTCGGGGTGTTACATGTCGTGTTCGAGTCCCCCTGGGTACCAAGTCGCCTTTGTTAGGGAGCACTTTACCCCAATGTGAAACTTCTGGACACAAATCCAGATTTAATCGAGCTCCAATGTACGTACCAGACTCAAGTAGAAAACCAAAATAAATAAATATTGATACCCACTTATGGAAGGTTGCTTCATTAGTCCAACACGTGCGCTCATATAGTTAAGACTATGAAACTCCAATGGCTCCTTGGCTTGATACTTTGATTCTTGATAGGAAAGTTGGTGTGCGCATATAGTTGAGAAATAGAGCAATTTCTTCCTTATAGCATGCGTGCATTAGTTACATTTTCTTAATATTCATAGGTTAGATTTATTCCACTTGACATAGAAGTTGACTTTCATATACAACTAGCCACATCCATTTGTATTTTTCATTTCTTACTCCTTGTAATTTGTTGTACTACATGAAGATTGTAAGTACGGCAACCTATGTATAAGCAGATAAGATTTTGATTATTTCCAACTTGACATATATAAATTAGACTTATAGATCATATTATATAATAAGTTCATGCAAGCCGACAAACTATATTTGAAAAACACAAAAACCATATTGGTAGATCACGATTCTTGTTAACTACTTCAATGTTATATATCTCAATGTCAACACCAAATAAAAAGTCATGACAAATTTAAAATAAATCGAAATTGGAAAATGAGCACAATATTAAAACATTTATCCGTTTCGATTTGTTTGTTTCACTTTTCTTTTTAGTCTATTTTAAAAAGAAAATCTTTTTCTTTTTGACAATTTTTTGATTTCAACTTTTCATAAGACATGTTTAAAATGACAAGATTAAATGATATTTTGCTATATTCTACATATTCTTAGTTGAAGATCATAAGATTCAAAAAAAAAATTGTACTTTTTAAATTTCGTGTCAAGTCAAAATCAGACAAACCGTTTGAAATTGAAGGAATATAAAGGTAGATAAACATTCATAGACTATTGAGCTGCAACTAGTAGTTGTGTATAAAAAATGTCAACTATTCCTTGAGAACAACTAGTAGTCATGTTAAAACCTTATAATATAAATCTCAAATTTGTATTTAAAAGGAGCAATACAGTATTTGTAAAAACCATCTTTTCTTTTTTCATATTTTGAAAAACACAAACAAAGGTATTAGAAGAAAAAAATGAAGCTAGTTTGGTCTCCAGAAACAGCTTCAAAAGCTTATCTTGACACCATACAAACAGTAAGTAACAAAATATTTGTTTTTTTTTCATTCATAAAGAACGTTACCGCCCCAAATTGATTAGGTCTTCTGAATCACCTGATAGTGAATTACTTTTTATTTATTTATATTTTGAATTTTATTCATATATACAGTGTGGAATTTCAACAAAATCAAGCGTTGCGGAATTTTTATCAGCTATGGCTGCAGGATACAACGCGAAATTAACAGTTGAAGCATGGAAAAATGATAGTAAGATAAATGGTGAGTCGATTGCCACGAGCATCGGCCTAGCCATCGCGACAAAACACAATCGTGGAAGGTATGTAGATTCCGGTGTTTCTATCTGTTTCAATTTATGTGAGATCATTTGATCGGACATAAAATAATTTTTTAATCTAGATAAAAATTTTGTTGTCTAAGTCAAATCTTAGACATTTACGTGGTTATGGGTCATGATCTCTCTGAGGGTAAAATAAAATCGAATTTCAAAGTTAGTTTTTTTTTTCTTTTTTCTTGTATAAGCAAATCCACCCGACAAGGTGTCTAGGGCTAGTTTTTTTTTTCTTTTTTTATTTAATAAAAGCAAAACTTAATGAAAAAAGTACAAGTAAGGGAGCTATCCCTTATCTTACTAATCCTATGGAAGCGTGGATATTATCTACTAGTCAGGTTATTTTTAAATATAGAAATATGCTATTCTTTTTAAAAATTTGAAGGTTGACTCAAGGGTGGAGCTAGGTAGTCTCGTGGGGGTCATCTGAACCTCTTTGGGAAAAAAACGTTACACTATTTATACATGATTAAAAAATATATTTGTTTATGTATGTACAGTAGATGTTCAACCTCTTTGACTTCTTTATGTATTTACTATTGAAAATTCTGACTCCGTCACTAGGTTGACTCATGAAATAAAATCCTCAATTTGTAAGTGTAGGTACGTATGTGTGGTGCCAGACGAAAAGTCAAGACTAGAATATGTAGGCGCCATGCAAAATTCAGGTGTGCCAATTCCAGAAGTGATGGTGGGAGAGGCAAAAGAGGTGATGGAAAGGCTAAATGGAGTTGATTTTTTGGTTGTGGATGAGAGGAGAAGTGACTTTATTTCAATCTTTAATAGTGTTAAATTGAGCCATCATGGTGGTATTTTAGTGTGCAAAAATGGAAGCAAAATAAGAAATATAGATAGTAACAAGTTTAGTTGGGATAGTGTTCTTAATGGAAAAGTTTGTGTTGTGAGATCAGTGACACTTCCATTTGGGAATGGATTGGAGATTGCTTATATAGCAAGTAAAGATGGAAATCAAAAGGTTCGAAAATACGCAAAACGTTGGATTAGACATATCGATCGAAATTCTGGTGAAGAGCATGTTATTCGACGATGAATCACAAAGTTATTATAACGATGATGTCCGAGTCAAGCAATCAATTGAGAGGCTAACTTAGCTATGTTTGGCCCTTTCCTTGTCATGATCGAGACCTCAAGTTGGAAAATATGCCAAATGTTGGATTAGACATATCGATCGAAACTCAGGGAAAAAGCATGTTATTCGATGATGAATTGCATATTATTATAATGATGATGTTCGAGTCACACAATCAATTGAGAGCCTAACTTAGGTGTTTGGTCTTTTCCTTGTCATGATCGAGATATCAAGTTGGAATACTTTTTATTTTAATTTGTGTATATATATGATAGGAACCATACGTATTTAATTTGGTTTATGTAATAGCCATCGTTATTAGGTTTTTGGTACTTGTACTCTACTAAATGGTTTGTCCTATGCTAATGAGGCCTTGTTTATAGATGAGGTTGAAGCCCTTTTAACCTTTGTGCCCCTGATGGAATGAAAAATAAATTTTTGGTTACTGAATGAGTTACTTTTATATTAGTGATCTATTAACTTTAAACTTTTTATTTATTGCTAATGAAATAATTTAGACTTGTTTTAGACCCTGTTTCAAGTATATTCCTTTCATTTTTTAACCTTTGTGTTCATTCAAATACCATTATATAAATTGAATCAAAGACAAAGACAAAATTATTATATTTATGAAATCTAAACATTTATTATCTCATTTTACCCTTGATTTGAGATTTGACTCTTCTCTAATCTAAAAATCACGACCTACCACATAGTCTTTCAATAGTAACTCCACTAAACACGAGGCAAGATTTAGATTAGAACCTATGCAATTTAGGAATCAAAACACTTAATCCCTTCCGCTTGTAATACTTCTATTATAGGTCAACAAAGCAATATTCTTACTGCCACTATATCAGCTAATCCTAGTTGGACGTAGACTTCAACGGCTACCTCTAGCCACAACACACTTCATCTACCTCTAACCACAGCACTATGGCTACCTCTAGCCAACAACTTGAATCTAAAAGAGATAACATAATGAATAATACCTACACAAACTTCATAAAGATGCGTTTTTTAGATAATATAGGCTTTTTATTAAACAAAAAAAAATACATCATTCATTTGGACCTATTCAAGAAACATAGCAAAGGAAAACACGTAAACAAAGAAGAAAAAAGGGGGCTGCCCATTTCGAACATAGTCCGAATCTCCCTCACTATATACACTTTCCCTAATCTCATCAACCCCCACCTTCCGCTGTGGCGAAACCATCTCCTTCGCCTCCTCTTGCTTTGAGCTGTTCCTTACGATGTTCAACTCACAAGAGTAAGTATACTTCTTTTGCCTTAGTCCTTGGATCTGTGTTTCCACCTTTTGACTTATCTTCTTATATGGTTGTGTTATCTGGTAACCTGAATGTTGCCTCATGCCTGCTGGATCTTGTTTAGAGGAAGGGTTCTTAATCACTTGGTTAGTCCTCCGACCTCTATTGTTCTCGTTCGCCCTCCTTAGATTTCTGATTTTTTTTTTTTTTGCAGGTGGTGCTTGAATGAAGTGCAAGGGTAGTTTCATTCCACCTCCTCAAACCAATGATTTCATTCAACCTCCTCAAACCAATGATTAAGGTTCCTTCCAGGTTTAAGCGCACCCAACTGATTACAACTCCTTTTTTCCGAGTCCGTTTTTGCTAGCTGAAATAGCCTAGGCTAGGGTGCATTTCACATTTCTGTTGCCTTTTTGGCATTTTGTAAATGAGTATATGTCAAACCTTTGTTGTAGATTATCCCCTTCGTGGTGATACTCGCAGATATGGGATGATTAAATTGTCGCTGTTTATTATCCTCCTTCCTTGTGCATCCATGCTTTTAAAATTTGTGTATATGTAGCTACCCTTCTCTATAGCTCTGTTTACTAGATATCAGCTAAGTGATTTCCTTTCCTCATTATGTGTTGGAAGGTGTGCTGTTTTCCAAGTAGGCACAACCTTATTTCTTCAACTGTATCATATATATTCCAATGTACTACCCACTCCCCTGTTAATTTTTTTTCAATAGTATAGAGTCCGTTTGTATGATTACTTGGTTGTAATTCATATGCATACAATGTCTGCTTGCTTCTAGAACTGCCTTTGCTTCTGCCTCTATGCTTGTAGCATTATCAATATTTGCTTCCTCTGCATGAATAATATCCCCTCTATCATCCCTTAGGAAAAATGCGTATGAGCTAAGCCCTGAGTTTCCTCTAGAAGCCCCACCAGTATTGTATTCAACCCACCCTTCAAGAGGATAGTTCCACGTGACTAGCTTAGTCTTCAAATGTGTGTTGTACTCCTCCAGTTCTTTAATCATTTCTGCCCATCTTCCTAAACACTTCATGCTTGGCCTTCTTACCTTTATCAACATATACATGTTCCTGGAAACGCTGTGAATGATTCTTTGTATTGATAGGATTTTCCTTTCATGCTTTATCTTATTCCTTCTTTTCCACAGTTCCCATACAATAAAGCTTGGAATAGCTCTATAGTATGGTCTACTATCAGATCTGCACTTTGCTCACCACCACTACATAATGACTTTTCTTAGAGATAGTCCTGATATGTTGATACATGTAAAGGAAGAGAAATATGACCAAGTCCTGTTAGCATAATCAGACCTTAGGAACACATGTATTAGTGTCTCCTGATCAGGTGTAATACAACACCAACATCTAGATGGCCATTCAATGCCCCATCTCCTCACTCTATTATCAACCAGGATCTTACATTTTCAGAGTCTCCACATTAGAAATGCCATTTTGAATGGTACTCCTTTGGTCCATATCCATTTGTATATTCGATTAGGCTCCCCCTTATGTCGAATATAATTCCATGTTGACTTTATTGAATTCCATTTTTATCTAACATCTATCTAGCCTTGTCTTCCTCAGTTCTCCCTCGAGGAGGTTTAATGTGACACAAGATATGTTCAACCAATTCTGTTGGTAATATCTTCTTCACTATTTCCTCATCCCATTCTCCCTCCTTGGTAAGATCCTCTACCTGTTCATATCTGTCATCCCTTTCGAAGTTTTCCCCTGTAATGGTGTAAAGATCTCCCATTCCTGTCTAGTTGTCATGCCATACAGATGATGAACCTCGCCTTGGCTGCCACAGGATCTGATGTTCAACGAGCTCTCTAGCTTGCAACATTTTTTTTCCAGATTTGTGAGCCTCCCCTTCCAATCTTCCATATACCAAATTAGGGTGTTTCTTCTAACAATATTTATTCATCATATAGTCACTCCAAGGTGTCTTCTTCGTTCAAAAATTCTACCATAACTTGCAGAAAAGAGCTGCCGAAATGTCCTGCATCATTCTAAAACCCAATCCTCATTCTTCCTCAGGTAGGCATATGTTACTCCAACTACTCCAATGTTTTCTTCTTCCTCCACTGCAGCTGCTCCAAAAGAACTGAGCCATCATTTTTTGTATTTGGTTCAATACATTAATAGGGGGATTCTTCAATGATAAGCAATGGATAGGAGTACTCTACAATACACGTTTTATTAGTATCGCCCTTCCACCATATGACAACAACTTTCCCTTCCATCCTTGTATCTTTGCCCCTATCCTTTGAATCAATTGTTGGTAATACGCTTTTTGCTTCTTTTTGTAAAATATAAGACATCCTAGGTATG
Source organism: Solanum etuberosum (assembly GCA_029582245.1). Lineage (NCBI taxonomy): Eukaryota > Viridiplantae > Streptophyta > Magnoliopsida > Solanales > Solanaceae > Solanum > Solanum etuberosum. Next base: position 13,250 of record JAJONR010005358.1, on the reverse strand, counting down.
TAAAAGGAAAATCCTTTCTCAGAATTCCGGTAACCACTTCTGCCACTACTGCTTCACCCCTTACTTTGTGGTGCATGTAAATTGCACTTTTATCTTTATTCATTTTCTTTCATGAGATCTCCTCATACTTCCTTAGGGTCTCACCTATCATGTTCATTGTTCCCATCTCCACTTTGCATATAATAATCATGTCATCCGCAGACACCATATGATTTAGCTTTTTACTCCCTCTTGGAATACCATAACTCTTAAATTCCTTCTTCTGCATGAGAGAATTAAGAGATTTCGACATAACTTCTGACGCCAGTATGAACAGAGTAGACGATAAAAGGCCCATTGCTTCAGTCCTCTGGATGACTTCAAGAATCCTTTGGGTTGTCCATTCAATAGAATTGAGTACCAATTATAGCTAATTAGTCTATACACCATATCAATGATTCAATCCCCAAATCCTAGCCTTCTTAGTACTTTGGTTAAATACAACCATTCCATTCTATCATACGCCTTCATCATATCTAGTTTAATAACTAGATTAGGTGTTTTCCATGTTTTCCCTATCTCTGAAATGATCTCCTGCACCATTAACACATTTTTAGCTATACTTCTCCCCTGAACAAAATCCGCTTGCTCCAGAGAAATAATCATAGTAGCACAATTTTGATTCTTTCATAGATTATTCTCGAGATTATCTTATTCACAAAGTTGCTCAGTGAAATGGGTCTCATATCCGAAAAGGTATTGACTGCCACCTTTTATGGAATAAGAACCAAGTTTGTATGTGTGATATATCTTGGCAGTTCCACACCACATACAAATGCCTTAACCATTTTGTGTATATCCTCTCCGAAGTGCTCTTTTAGAATGCCCCTGTCACCCCATCTAGTCCTCCCGCACTGTTTTTTTTCAACCCTATGACTACCTTCCTTACTTCTTCTAATAATGGCATGGCCTCCAATTTCTCATTCATATTACTTGTGATTACTATTGGCAACTCCTCTAGCATCCCAAAGTCTTCACAAACTTCTTCTTGCCTAATGAACTGTTTGATATAAAATTTCACCACCGCTTCTGCAATATCCGATTGTTAATCCAGCCATTAACCTTCTTCATTTTGTATCCTATTAACCCGTAACCTATTTCTCCTACCTTTGACAATAGTGTGAAAGAACTTAGTGTTTTTTTCTCCTTCTTCCAACCATTCCATGCTTGCTTTCTGCTTCCAGAACTCTTCCTCCCTAGTTAGTTGTTTTTTCAAGTCCGCCTGAGCTCGATCCAGTCTTTCTCTATTCCACTCGTTGGGAATATTTCAAATTCCACTTCATGAACCCTTATAACTTCCTCAAGAGTTGCTATTTCTTGAAAAATATCACCAAAAGTCTCTTTGCTCCATTGAGTTAAAGCTTTCTTTACCCTTTTAAGTTTATGATGAAACAAACTAAAGGGGTCTCCTTCGAAATCACCCATCCAATGATTTCGAATCAGCTCCATGAAAAAGTCCTCCTTCAACCAGAAATTTAAAAATCTGAATGGTTTGCTCACCTCCTCCCTGCTTATTTCAAAAGTAATTGATAGCGGTGCGTAATCAGAACCGCTTCTCACTAAGTGTTCAACCTCTAAAATAGGGAAGATATCTTGCATCTTGTCATTAGTTAAGACCCTATCCAGTCTTTTGAAAATACACTCCTCATCAGTTCTTCCATTCCTCCAAGTGTACTTCCTTCCTCGAAAACCCCTATCCTCCAAGTTGCACACATTTAAAACATGGTTGAAGTATCTTACTTCTGCCTCTATAACTGCTCTGCCTCGCAGTTTCTCATTTTCATTGCTAACTACATTGAAGTCTCCACTAATTAACCATGGGATGTTCATTGTACTTGCTATCTCCGACATAGATTCCCATAGTTGTAATCTCTCTCCCTGAGTGCACTTGGCATACACTATTGAGAACATCGCGTCTATGCCCATGCCCTGATGTTGTACTTTTACGGTTAAAATTTGGTCTTCATCCCCTGTAATCTCATACTCCATGGCCCCATCTATGAACACCCAAATCTTCCCATTAGAGTTCACCACTGCATGTTGCATTCCCAGTCTTCTCCTACATTCTTCAAGCCCTTGCCGATCTTCAAAGGGTTTCCATTAAACCCACAAACCAGTTTTGTTGTCTTTTATGCATTTGGATTAATCTAGTAAATGCCTTTTGGGGATTTACCGACCTAATATTCCATATTAAGGCTTTTATTGATACTTAGAGTTTTTTATTATCATTCTCTTTGGCTGCCTAGATGAAGCTTGCTCCCCTACAATATCTTTTTCTCCTTGCTTCTTCTTTTTAGTATACGTCTCGCTTAATATGTTAATCTGCTTTGGAGATAAATCCCATTCTATAGCCACCTTAGTAATGTTTGGTGTTATATCTCCTTTATCCATGCTGACCTCCTTTTGTTCCCCGTTGTCTCTAAAATCATCATCATTCTGAATAGCTAATGGTAGTGCTTCCTACATATATTGAAAAAATTATTTGATGATTCCTACATATCTGGGATGTGGTTTTTAGTCAGTATACATATTAGGTTATTTTTTATGGTGTTTCGAATGAGTTGTGAGATTTGATTACGGGGATTTGGCTGTTTTAGCTATGGCTGCTACACATGGTCTGGTGCAATCAAACTTGTTCCCTACGTGCTACACGAGCGAAGGCGCCAAAGCAAAAGACACTTTTGTAAGCTTTTGGGCGCGATATTCTTTGCCTTCTACAAGAATCATTGCGGTAATAGTGATTTATCCCTAATCAAGAGATCATTATTCTAAACATGATTTTGGGGTTTGAGAGCATGGTTTAAACCAATTTCTACGAGGTTTTGCTAGATTTTTTGTGGGGCTAGATTCAAGCCCTTTATTTACGTTTTCCCTACAAATCTATCATCTAATTAGTGATTTAGTAAGTGGTTGGAATTGAGGATTTTGGTGATTTTTTTTACCCTAAGCTTGATAAGATAAAATTCTTCGATTTGGGGGTCAATTTATGACTAGATTTAGCTTATTTTGACGTGTGAGCTCCTCGACTTCTAGATAAATCAATTTTAAAAGAAAATTCCATATTTGACACTGAGGCTTGGGGTTGATTTTACTTGCTTTTGAGTGGAAATTTAGTATGACTATATGGGTGTGTACGAACTCGATTATATGCTCACCTAAATTATATAATTGACAAGTTTCAGACCGTTCAAAGGCGTTGAGAAAGGGAGAATTTCTTATTTGACTTATTAGACACCGATTAGTAAATCTTTGAGTCTTTTTTTTTAAACAATTATGAATTTCTACTGTAAAGATTTACTAAATTAAGGTGTAATGGATAATATAGGTCTCGTTTAAATTAGATGACAACCATTTATGCGTGTACCTGTGTCATGATATGGATAATTGATGTTTCTCTTCATGAATTGATGACTTATGTGACTTTGTGAGCTTAATTCATAGCATATTGACTTGGATGTTTGTCACGACCCAAAATATACCTTAAACGTGACATGATGTATAGAATCTCGAGAGGTCATACACAAGCCACTTGACATACATCATACATAAGGAATTACGAGATTAGAGATTTAAAGCAATAATTATTTCATAGCATAAGGATAGTTTGAACAAAAGCATGAAATCATAACTATGTCTTGACAAGTCATTCTAAAAACCTACATAATAGTGGTTGGGACCTAACCCATACACCACGTACAAAGTCTAAAAACTAAAGACATATAAGAATGTAGCATAGGTTAGCAATCAGAACATGTGGATTCACCAATCTTCACAACAAAGCAATATACTAGCCACGAACGGGAGGAGAAAGAACGTCGAACCCTATATTATGAGACAATATAGGCAGAAGTATGCATTAGTACACGGAATATACTAAGTATTGGAAAATATGCATAAATGTAGACATGATATCATAATAGGCTTAAAATATGAAATGCATGACCAAGTAGAACATTTAAAAGCTTAGAAAAGCAGGATCATAAGAAAACATGATACAAGTCCAATGCATTAGTTCAAGGACATAACGTAAAACTTTAAAGAAAAATCATAGTATTTTTATGGGATATTAGCTTTAATCGAAAATAGACCATGTGAGCTATAACATGGATTTGGTGTAACTCTTATACCAAAAAGAGAAAGTCTACTTGTCAAGGTAGAACTTTGTATCATATCATTAATGTTATGTGGATACACTAGATTGGTCATTTAAGACAATCCTACAAGGGCACGTAGTTTGGGACTAGAGATGGCTACTGGAAACTACCCTATTTGAGCCTCCACCTCAAGGTCCTCTCGGTGATCCCAACGGAATAGATAAAGTCAATTATCAGAGAATAACGTTAGAAAAGGAGATAACCAAAATATCAATCCCAAATCATAAAGTCATATAAGAGTAGCTCCTTTCAAAACAATGATTTTATAACTTCATTCATATAGACACCTACCTTACTAACAATCAAAAATCATGATTTCCTTTCAAATTGTGAGAAAACCTTTCACAAATCATTGATACTTAACTTAAAAGCATCATTAAATCATAACTTCACCCTTTCACAAAACATGCATAAAAATCCCTTATCAATTTATGATCATAGTTCATAGTTCAGTAACTGAAAATCAAAGCATAAAGCATGGGTCCACATGAAATCAATTATAAATCATGTAATTAGGTTAAGCCACACAAAATAAGGTAGAATGACATTAGTTGAATCATATTCAAAAGGACCCATGAGGATTGACATAAAACCCTAATTAAATTGGGTGAAATTTAGTTGGAGAATAAAGTTCATGTTGGGACTCAATGGATGAAAGGGATCCATCAATAAATTCCTACATACCTTGGCAATCAAAGCCCTAAGAATTTGGAGAAGAAACCTTCAAGCTTGATGAAACCCTAAGATCCTTCTTGAGAGCTCTTGAGAGGATTCGAAGAAGATGCCTTAGGAGTTTTGAGGGTTTTGTGAGGAATGAGTACTAATTTGAAGGGTAGAAATAGTTATAGGGGTAGTTATAGGGCCAAAACGACGTAGTTTAGGGGTTGGGTAGATAGAAAAAGACTAAAACATCCTTCATTAAATTCTATCGGATAGGGCCTACGGCTTCGACCTACAGTCCATAGGAATTTCTACGGACCGTACTAGTCAGATGCAATATTTGTGATTGATTCCACGAGACCTTCCTACAGCCCGTCCAGCATACTACGACTCGTAGATACCTATCCGTAGAACTGCTGTTCAAGCCCAAAATTTCACCATGTCTGGATCACCCTATGGATCTGTCCTACGATCCGTAGACCATTGTAAGACCCGTCTTGACTAATTGTAGGTCAGTTACTGTGACTTGACATTTTCCAAATCTCAACCCAAGGATTACGACTTCCTTCCTACAGCCCATAGGACTTCATGTGGTCTGTAGATAGGACTCATAGAACCAGTTTCAGTGATAATTTTCTACGACTTTTCCTTTCCAATTCGACTTTCCAATTTCAAAGGTGTTACAATGTTTATGTGCAGACTTGATATTGATGAATTGATCTTAGCTGGAGGCTGGCATATGAAATGCTTACTTGAACATTCTTTCACTTTTCTATTTTCATTCTACAATGATGTAATTTATAACTATTTGTGCGAGGATTGAATTCGGTGTATGATTTGTTGTGTTGAAATTACATCTCATGCACATTGACATTGAAAAAGTGAAAGATAAATTCCGATACAGGATCACCCAGTACATTCACAGTATATAGGGTTTATCCAATATATGGTGTTACATCTAAGGACATTCCCTAGTGTTCTATGATACATGGTGTATATATAGACCTTATGAGTCCCCATGGTCTTGACTATACACCAAAGGAAATGGCTAAGTGATTACGAAAGTGGATTCTTAGCATCTCTGATTGTATTTATATTCAAATATTGTTCTTACACTAATTGTTGATGTTGTCTTTAAATGTCATGTCTTTGACTTTTTCCTTATGTGTGATCAGTACTATGATTTAAGAAATGTTAAATAGGCTAAAATTAAACAAATACAACACTTTCATTTATGTTCCTTATTCATCATAAGATTCTTTAGTGTTTAAACAATGTAATTTTTTTTTGTGGCAACTAAACACTAGAATATTACAAGAATATTCTATACCAGATGCTACTTAATGCACTTTTTTTTAGGTGACGACAAGTTATTTTTCTTTTACAACCATTTCATTCAATTTCTATTTTTTCACTATTCAAATTGACAAAGTTAAAATTTATCATCACTCTCAAGACGTCACTCTCAAATGGTAGGATTTACCACCAAATTTAGAATTTAAATTTATGCTAATTTTCACTCATTTTATTATTGAATTGGCTTGAGACCAAGACCACTCATAGTAAAACAAAATCAAACAAACAATAGATCATCAAAAAGGAGGATTTCTAGGTAAACTTAAAATAGTATGACACAATAACAACATACTGTCATTCAAATTGAAAAAAATTATTCAGGACTCTAAACAAAACAAAATAAAATAAAATTCATGTAGCATCTCATCTTTAAAAAAAAGACATATATAGAAAGAAAGAGACAACTCTATTCGTCTTGGAGTATCACTTGCATTTGAGAGCAATTTTTATCTTACGAATTGTATGACAGATGAGGTCGTTTGCTTGTTTGACTGACTCCGTAGGAAGATTTGTAGTAGCAAGATTTTTCAACAACATTTGAAACCCAATAGTCACCAGTGATCCACCATAGACTCCATTATCGTTCTTTTAAAAAATGTCATTGTCGTTATTAGCTGCAGAAAAATCTTGAACTATTGAAATTCCATTGGGCAAGAGACCAACAAATGAAGAGTCCCCCTCTTTCATCACCATATCGATATCTTGAGAATCAACGGTTGCATACACTAAAAGAGAACTAGTTGTATCTGTGCAAGTATCTTGGAAAATCAGCATCTTGTTTTGCTTAGCACCGGTGCTATCCCCCTACATGTTAAAACCAAACAAATAACGTATTTATAAATTTAAAAAAAATTCAACGAACTAATCCTGTCATATTTCTAGAAAATAAAACAATTAATAACTCACATCAGCACGTAAAAGATAGATGCTACTTTCAAGATTTTGTCCCTTGGAAACGCGTACCAACTCTTGAATTGGACCATTACTGGACAAGACATCCCGTTGACTCCTCATTTTATTATTAATGAAGAATTCGAACAAATATTGTTGTTTCACTGGCAACCTTATTGTCTTTGTAGCACATAACACTATACCGATAGGTTCACTATGATCACCAATGCTCGTCCTCATCATCAATTTTGGATCTACTCCATTTTCTAATTGAATTATATCCCACTTGTGAGTATTTGCACAAACTGCTGCACAAAATTTGCGAGTCATGCTTTGAGCCAACATTCGTATACCTATATGGTCCTTCGAAACAACTGCAACAAATGAAACATCATCTGAATCAATTTTTTTAGTCAATACTCAAAAGTGTAAAAAAAATGCACATGTAAAAGAATTTTCCTGATTACTTGTGGAATCAGTTAATGACTTCATCACTCTCAAGAATTCAGATTGCCTTTGCAAACTGGCTATCCACCTTTGTGCACCAAATACTAGACCTGCGTTGACCAAAGGGCGGTACAAATGGTGGACATGATTTTCATTATATTGCATATGCTCGATCCAAATAACCTGAAAAAATTATATCAATATTAAACCTCTAGGAAAATTAAATATGAGCTTGCACCCAATATATTGACCTAATTTTCAATTAAAATATAACATAGACTTTGTTGGAGACAACTTAACAAACACAATAACCAAAGCAACATGGGAGATAAAATGGGAAACCTGGGAGATATGAGAAACCTAGCTCGTTAAATTTCAAAAAATTATACAAGCCTACATGGGAGATAAAATGGAAAAGCAATTTTAAGTTAGAATTACCTTAGAGTAACCATCAACCATATCTTGAATAACACAACCAGAAGGGAGTCTTCGACAATTTTGAATTTCACATTGTTGTGAACCTTTTTGGATTGTGTCAATAGACACATCCACAACAACCCATAAACCTTCAGCATGTTTTTGACAAAAGCGGAGACATTTTATTTCACGAACAGGAACCATATCAGAAATAAGTTGTAATTCAGTTTCAATCTGCAAATCAATATTTTCAAACTTTCAATATAGAAAATGACAGAATAAACAAAATATGTTAATTTCATCATAATATTGAGTGTGAAAAAGTACCAATAGTAGAGCACCACTCTTGTTTCCACTTATGCCTCTAGAAATAACCTCAATAGTATTGGTTTTACCGACAATACATGGGAACATATCCATCCATTGATTCTACAAAGAGAAAATCATAGTACATAGGAAGAAAAATAATAATAGATCAACAAATAGTTGTGTTCATGATGTGAAAGTTACACTTAATTGATTAAAAATATGCAACAACCAATTACAAACTATTAAAGAAAATATTAAAGTAGGTAAAACATAGAAAAGTAAGAATAAAACTAAAACTAAAATAAAAAATGAAGCATCAATTTTTACACTAAAAGGGGTAAGAAATTATTAGATAAAAGTTCTTAACAAATTTTATGAGAGAAGGAAAACATTGAATTTAAGATGAAGAGCCTACGTACCTTATTCATCAACGTTTCCACCAATGTCTGGCTATTGTGAACCATTGTACATGATGCTCTTGTAGCTTCAGTTGTGAAATGTTCGGGTTTCATACCAATAATTGGGGTAAAAGCACTATCATATTCCTTAAGGTTTAATGTTTCCCCATCTCCTTCCAAGTTTCTAAGCCAAAGAGGTTCCCCATTCTGGGCCAGCTTTAGCAACTCATCCGAGGCATCCAAAGCAAGATTCATTAATATTGACTTATCAAATGTTCCTTCTAATGATGTTGTTGGACCCAAAAGTTTCTCCTTCTCGATGGTGAGCCTCTTAACTTCATCTTTGAGTTGGGCTTGCTCATTCTTTAATTGATGTTAATCGAAATTTATGTTCATACTAATAGTTTTACCATGACATTGACCACAAGTTGGATTTTCCATGATCTCCTTCATTAAAATATACTCTGTGTGAAGTTTGTCATATTCTTGTTTCAACAATTTGTTTTCATGTCGTTCCAATTGCGACTGATCATAAAACATAATTCACTTTCTTAATTACTCACACAAAGTTCACTCAATAATAACATTAAGTAAGGAAGATAAAGCATATGATGTATCACCTTCATTCGGGATCTTTTATTTTGGAACCAATAATTCACTTGTTTGCTATCCATGGACAATTTTGTTGCGAGTTCTAGTCTTGTTGTTTCATCAGGATATCGATCCTCTTTGAAAGCACTGATACCAAAGAGACAAGCAAATGAAGAAAAACTGTAATTAATATAAACAAATTAACAAGTATTCAAAAACAATTGAAACGATACACACACTTCAAGCTCTTGAATTTGTTTGGCACTATGTTTCATCTTTTTTGGTGATTTACCACATTGGGAATTTAGTTCATCTCCAGATGCAAGCTCATTCTCATTTTCTTTCTCACACATGTCATTGTGATCTTCCATCTTTGATTTCTGCATCAATCTAGGATGTATCAATATAATTGAATATCATAAGTGACTATAAAAATATCAAGATTCAGAATCGTTTATGTTAAGCAAATGAAAAAATTTAAATATTTATTTAAATTTTTTAAATTTTCTATACTTTGATCAATTTTACTGACCGCTAGATTACACCTAACAAAAAATGACTTATATCAAGAGAATACGAAGAGAAAAAGTAATGACTCTTCAGGTTATTTTCTTCATTTTTAGATCTTTTCAGTGGTAAGAGCTTTCCTGCAGCCACCCCTAGTCATTTATGACTTGCTAGGTCGGACGCTGGGTCATTCATTTGAGTTTATGCAAGTTTTCTTGTTTTGGAGTCTTTGAAACTTGAACGGTTGACTCCGATCAAAAGTTTAAGAAGACAACCTCAGAACGCAATTCCGATGGTTTCACTAGCTTCAGAAGGACCAATTTGGGCTAGGGGTATGGTTGGTTCAGGCTCCGAGACTTCTGGCTTGAGTTTATGCTGTTAGGCATTTTAACTTTGAAGCTTAAGCCAAGATTTGACTTTGGTCAACATTCTTGGTAAACGTGCTCAAATAAGAATTCCATTAGTGTGTTAGCTCCGGAATGTTGAGTTTGGTCTAGAACGACCTTTCATGTTATTCCTGAGGCTTCCGGTCTCATTTTGAGCCTTCTTGTGACTTTTAGCTTAAACTGAAACTTGGGTGTGAGATCCACTTTTTGTAAAACGACCTTGGATGGAATTTTCAATGGTTCCGTGGTTAAAATTATATTATTTATACATGGTTAAAATATTTTTTTAGGTATATATAATAGATGTCGAACCCCCTTCGCCTACTTCGTGTGTCTATTTTTTTAGATCTGAACATCCTTATTGAAAATCCTGGCTTCGCCCCTGGCCCCAAATCATTTATGACTTGCTGGGATTGATAGCTCGATCACCTGGTCATTCATTTGGTTTTTATGCAAGTTCCTATGCTTTAGAGCTTTTAAAATTTGAACGGTTAATTTCGGTCAAAAGTTCAAGAAGATGGCCTCATAATGCAATTCTGATGGTCCCATCAGCTCCAGAATATTGAGTTTGGTCTAGAATGACCCTTCTTGCCGATCCTGAGGCTTTCAGACTAATTTTGAGTCCCTTTTGGATTTTTGGCCTAAAATGGAGATTGCGTGTGTGACTCACTTTCTATTGACATGACCACTAATGGAAGTTTCGAATAATCTGTTGAGTTCGAAATGTCGAATTTCGTGTGGTAGCATATCTTGTTTGCATTCATGGGGTTCCGAACCAATCTCAAGCACTCGAGCAGAGCTCGGGGGGTTTCACTGAGTTTTTTTGTGGTACCTGATGCTCGTGCCCCCATTTTTGCGGCCCTGACGTTGCTTTAGTGGCCTTCACTTTAGCGGCCAGGGCTCCGCTTTAGCGGGCTAGGCCAGCTAGGTGGCTTTAGCAGCCTTGGCTCGCTTAAGCGGGCACCGCTTTGATGGCGAAGGTGTCGCTTAAGCGAGCCTGCACAACTCAGGCCATGTCGCTTAAGCTGCCCTGACATCGCTTATGTGACTCCCACTTTAGAGACTCAGGGCTCGCTTTAGTGAGTCCCACCTTTGTTGCCCAGCCATTGTAGCACAATTAGTGGCCGCTTTTGCAACACCTACACCAATCTTAAGAACCGAACACGATCAGCTCTCACTCTAAGTTTGTAAATTTGATTGTGAGAGCTTTAGGACTACAAAATTTGTGATTCAAAGCTTGGTGTGATCGGAGAGCTCGGTGCTACGTGTTAGAGTAGTCAGAGAGCATTGAAGAGCATCAGTTTGAGGTATTTTCGACCCCAAAGGTGCTGCCCAACCCTTGTATTTAGCTTTATTGGTGTTTGTGTTGCATGTGGTTATTCAGTAAGTTTCGAGCCCAGAATTCTATTCCGTTTTTGGATGCAAGTTTGAGGAGGTAACTAGGAGCTTTTGACAGAGTCAATTTCAGAATTTTCAATGAGTGCCCCTCTTTCCCATTTTGACTTCAATTTTGATTTGTCTCCATTTCATGTGAATTTAGTTTTTAAACAACCTTATTAATGATGTGATTATATAATTGATAGCATGGCATCGTTTAGAGCTCGTTTGGAAAAAAAAAATTCGAAGACGTGATTTGGAGCAAGCGCGTTCAACCTAAAGGTAGGCTACTACTTTTCATTCCTTAGATTGAGCTTGAATTTGTTTGAAAGCATGTTTCAGGCTTTTATTGGGCTTTCCAGACTAGAAGCATGTCGATTGATAATTGTGATCATCCTTACCTTGTGGTGTGCCTTCGTTGTTGTTATTATTGATTCACTTAAGCATGTTTGGCCTTAGTCTAGACTTTGACTAGTGATTGCCTTAGATTTGTGTAGTTTGGAACCACTTGACCTTAGTTTTGCTCCGACGTCATTTTGGACGACTTAGCTCCCAGTAGACCGGTGTAGCAGACTCGGGTCTGATAAAATGAGTCTTAGAATAGGCATTGACTCAACCTTGATGACCTTCTGTCCATATTCCTCCCTCTTTGTATGGCCCCGTGGTTTACGGCTGAGATATCTGGCTTCACTTGGAGACTTTGAATCTGGAGTTGCTTTGGCTTGGAGTATTGCACTGAATACTTGAGAGTGGACGTCGTTCCACGATGGTTCTGTGATGATGATTTGACATGGGATCCTTTGAAAACTATTATAGTCTTAGACTCGAGGTCTGGGCATTTGATCTACAGCCGCAATCCATTGTTCGAGCTCTTTTATCCTCTACAAAGTTGATAGATATCGACTAAATCCTATTGGATACTTTGGAGGCCTATCTGCGGTTCGAGGTTCGGCTAAGCACTCCCTGGATTGGAAGAGTTTATTGGCCCTTTTGGAGGCTATCCACAGTTTAAGGTCTGGGCTACGTACTATTTATCTATGGGTAAATCTTATTGGTTACTTGGGAGGCTATCCGCAGTTGGAGGTCCGGACTACGCTTTCTGAAGCTCTGGACTCATTGGTTTCACTCTTAGTAGTTTTAGCTGTTCTTTGTACTTGTCGGGCTTATGGGGTTTATTCGGGTTGTTACTTAAATTTGTGCACGAGTGTACCTTTTGGTTTATTGGGGGGGGGGGATTAGGTTTAATTAGTTGTACTTATTTCATTTATGTTCTTAGTACACTCGTGTGCATCTCTTTTAAGTTCCGCTCTTGACATCTGTTTGTGTTTTATTCTAGCATTCTATATTGCTTTTACCTTTCTTGCTCAGTCGGTCAATAATGCCCATTGAGTACCTGTTGTTTTGGTACTCATACTACACTCGACATTTGTTTCGTGATGCAGGTTCGAACACTAGTTACCAACGCTAAAATTCGAGCTTGTTGCAGCTTTAGTTTAGAGGCGAGGATGAGGACATATTGTTTTAGATTACATGTTTTTATCTGTATTTTGTTGGCTAGTTTTTTGCTTTTTGAGATAACCCTTGTATTTTGGGTCCGCTTTGAGACTTATAATCGTTTACTTTAGTAGCTATGTACTCGTGACCAGGCTCTGGGAGGGATAATTTATTGTATATATATATATATATATATATATATATATATATATATATATATATAT